>JABEVN020001277.1:0-25643 GCA_013146195.2 Codonopsis lanceolata
TGCGGCAAGTGAGGTGCTATAGTGAACAAAACTCCGGAAGCTAGAAATTTGATTACAACCATGGCTTCGCAACAATTTGGTTCTAGACAAGATACACCCCAAAGAAAAGTGAATGAGGTAAATATATCTTCTCTTGAAAATCAAATTGCTAGCTTGACTTCTCTTGTTCAAAAATGGTTGTAGGAAATTCTCATCAAGTTAAGGCTTCTGATTTGTGCGAACTTTGGGCATCTAGCGATATGTGCCACACTTCAAAAGTAAGACTCAAGAACGCTAATGCAATTGAAGGTTTTCTTGGCCCACCAAAGAAAGTGATCCATTCTTAAACACCTACAACTCGAGGTGGAGAGATCATCCCAACCTTAGCTATGCACCAAGGCCTCAATTTGCAAACTACCAAGCCGAGATAGATTGCCCCACCACAACAACCCTCCTCAAGTTCAAGCATGTCTCTTAAAGAAATTGTTAAATCACTTGCAGTCAACACACAACAATTTCAACAAGAAACGAGGGCAAGCATCAAGAAGTTGGAGGATCATATGAATCATCTTCAATCTCAAGGTAAACTGCCATCACAAATAGTGGTCAACCCGAAACAAAATGTCAATGCTATTACCTTGAGAAGTGGAACTGAGTTGAATGACCCCCTAAAATCAACTCGGAAATGGATCCCCGAAGAAGAAATAGAGAAAGAAGTCATGGCTCCTCAATCACATCCCAATCAAGCAATGGAATCCCAAGAAGAGCAATCAAAAGTTTTTGCACCAGTTCCTCCTTTTCCTTTTAGATTGTCCAAATCAAAGAAGGACGAGGAAGAAAAAGAGATTTTTGACACCTTCCGCAAGGTTGAGGTAAACATCCCTTTACTTGATGCAATCAAACAGGTACCTCGTTATGCCAAATTTCTCAAGGAGTTGTGCACCAACAAAAGGAAATTGAAAGGTAATGAATTTGTAAGTATGGGTGAAAATGTTTCAACTGTCCTCCAAAAAAGATTACCTCCTAAATGCAAGGACCCCGGTATGTTTACTATCCCTTGCAAAATTGGTAATGTTAGAATTGAAAGGGCAATGTTAGATCTAGGTGCTTCGATAAATGTCATGCCTTTGTCTATTTACAAATCTTTTAATGTTGGACCTTTAAAAGAAACTGGCGTGATAATTCAACTTGCTGATAGATCTAATATTTACCCTCAAGGAGTTTTGGAGGATGTGTTGGTTCAAGTAAATGAATTGGTTTTTCCTGCTGATTTTTATGTGCTTCATATGGAGGAAGATAATTCATCTCAACCAATGATTTCGCTAGGTAGACCATTCTTAAGAACATCTATGAAAAAAATTGATGTGCATGATGGTACACTCACAATGGAATTTGATGGTGAAGTTATTAAGTTTAATATTTATGATTCCATGAGATGTCCAAATGATGTGCCTTTTGTTTTTGCTATAGATATTGTTGAATCCTTGGCTCAAAAAATGTTTGAATTAAGTGATGATGATAAAGTGAAATTTGTGCTTGACAAGAGCTTTCCTTCTGAAAAATCACAAGAAAACCCACCCAAGTTGGAGTTTAAGGTGACCACCTATGATGGAGGTGGTAAAGAAAGAAATTTGGCAATGATTGGTTTGGATTGTCTGATTTAGTACGTTTGAGGTGAAGTAACGTCTAGCCAAAGACGTTAAAAAGAAGCGCTTTTGGGAGGCAACCCAAGTTTAATTTAGTTTTTTTTTTTGTTTATGTTTGGTTTTTATTTTAGTGATTTCTTGGAGTTTGAAAAAAAAATATGCAGGAAGTTTCAAATGGAGCATGGGTGCGTCGAGATTTTGTTTTATTTGCTACAAGGCTTGGAAAGTGTCGTGCCCATGCCTTATTGAAAGAGAGTTGCAGATTTTTGGAGTCAAAAAGGTTTCGTGGGTCGTTGCTGCATTTTCTTAGATCCAAAGTGCTCCACACCACCACACCTCTCACAAACTATTTTTATTTGCTTGACATTATAAGGGAGTTTCTTACTTATGTTATTCTATCATCTTTTCATTTGAGCGTCTATTTTTATCATTGAGGACAATGCTTAGTCTAAGTGTGGGGGATTTTGGGTTAATTTATTGAGATGGTGGTCTTTTGCTTTTTCTGGTTCACACACGGTGTCTTTGAAAAAAAAAAGAAGCATTTATTTCATGTTCATTGTTTCTCCTCTTTGAATCCATGCTTTTCGATGCTTATCAATGAACTTGGTGATTTTGTGTGTGAAAATGATTGTTGCATTCCTAATTCCATACCTTGAGTAGTTATTTGTGATGATTGATTCGTGGAAGATACATAGGATCTACACACATAACCCTCTTTTGGTGAGATTTGAGCCATGAGCATACATTACGTATTATGCTTCGTTTTCTTGATTGTGTGTTGTCTTGCATTGTTGATTTTTCTAGAACTTGCATTGTTATTCAATGTCTACGTCAACTCCTTGATGAAATGGATGCATGGAATCAAAATGAGGGTGTTTAGGATAAAATATTATTTTTCTTGACATTTTGACCTTTCTTTGAAGCCTACCCTACATTTAACCCCTAGTGAGCCACTTTGAGCCTTAAGCCTTTTGTTTGATTTAACACCACAATACAAGCCATGATACCCCTTTTTTGTTGTTGATTTCTTCCTTCTCTTTTGAACCTTGAATTGAAGAATTGTATAAGCTCGTTCTTGCTCACTTTTGGTTTTGTTTGAGATAGATTGCAAGTTGTTGAAATATTTATGCATCCAAGGTCTGCTCCATAGTACTCTTTTCTCTTATTGCGAAAAAATCAAAAAAGAAAAAAAGAGAGAGAGAGAGAAAAAAAAGAAGAAGGAAAAGCAAGAAAAAAAATGATGAGACCAACAAAAAAGAGAATCGCAAATTTTTGAAGATGCATATCTTGATATTTGAGCAGTCTTTTTGATGTTGATATATAGATTTGTGATTAGAAGGGTTTGTATAATTGCTTCGATTCCATTAGCCTAAAATTCCTTTTACCACACCTTGCCCTAGCCCCATTTCAACCCGTTTTGACCCTCGATTTTTGTGCATCTTGATTCATTCATTGGTAGTTGGGACATGATATATTTGCAAGCTTATGGTTAAAAATCTTCCATGCATTGACTTGAGAGGTCATTCATACATATACTCTATACACTTTTGAGTGTAATGAGTGAATTTTATGTGAGGTTGTTGGGTCCTATGTGTTTTCCCTTCAAATTAATTGTTGCTAATGGTTGCTCATTGGTTTTGGTTTGGGAATTGCAATTAATCTTAAAATCATGTTTTTGTTGTGTGGAAAATATTTTGAATTAGCAAAAGGGGAAGGCAAGGTGAATTTGAGGGTGAAATAATTGCATGAGCTATTGAATGCTTGAGGGCAATCATTGTCTAAGTGTGGGGGGATTTGATAAGTTACATATAAACATATTTATTGTAATTATTTCCCCATGTTTATGACATTTATTATTGCCAATTATTTGAATTTTAATGGAATTATTGCTCTTGTAGGAGTTTTGTGACAAATGGCTTAAATGGACTTAAAGGCAAGACTTTATGTGTGATCAATTGAAGCTAAGGAAATCTGGGGTCAAGCGTGAGCACAACTTATCAAATTGCGGATCCAGAATTGCAATCTCAAGCTAAGACGTGGGCACGCTACGAACCGTTGCCGGAATCTCAACCAAGTGACGCCCCATTTAATTCAAAAAATAGTTTTTCTTAATTTTTTAATGTAGTTTTAAGTAAAGATGATGAACCTAGACCATTTGAGGGATAAGGGGAAGTATTTACTCAAAATTAGTGGGGTATTTACTCAAAGTTAGTGGGATTTTATGAGGAGACCTTGGAGACTCCTATATAATCTTGGTCTCTTCCTTTCTAAAAATAGAGGCGAATCTTCTTAATCTCATACTTTCTTCCCTTCTGAAATTTCAAGCAACTTTGTTCATGGAGTGCTAAAGGCTTTTTCCGGCCAAAGGAAAATTGAAGTATTGGTTCATTATGACTTGTGAGATCTAATTGATTTTATCTTTTTCTTCTATTTTCTCTACTATTTATATATTTTTTGCGCTTATAGCAATTGCTTATTGTTGTTTTGGCTAATTGCGCAAAACGAGCCCTTTGTTCAATTGTCAAGATAACATATTGCCATTTAGAACGTTAAATCCGTAATTGTTTAATTGTTCTAATATTTGTGGTAAATAGTATAGTTGATTAGAACCATATTTTCGTACTATACTACGGAAATATGTAATCTAGCTTAAATGAACCTACATGTGCGTTTGTTGGCTAGAATTGGTAGCTTCTCTAGATTGTAATGCTGTTGATAAATTAAATTCTATGATCTCGGCCCGGATCAGCTTGGCTATTTCCTCTTTAACTGTATCTTGTTTTTCAGGAGAGAAATACCTCGGTTTTTATTGGATGGGTACAAATGTCGGATCAATGCTCAGTCGGTGAACTGCTACTTCTTCGACAATGCCCTCCATATCCTCGGCCCTCCATGCGAAGACGTCCGTGTTGTTTCTCAAGAACTCGATGATAGCTCTTCTTTCTTCACCCGCTATTTCCATTCCCACCTTGATTTTCTGATCAGTGTAGTTGAAGTTTATGATGACGTCCTCTACGTCCTCCATGGGCTGTAAGACTAGATGATCTCAAATGCGTTAATTTGTCGATCTCAATCCTTTCGGTCTCTTCGCTCGACGTCCCTTCTCCCTGAGGCGGGCTAGCTTCCTCAGCCTGCTTTGATTGCTATGGAGTAGAGCTTTCTCCGTCGAGCCCTCGGGCTCATTTGGTCGCTTGCTCATCCTCTTTTCCCTCGGCCCCCTCTGGCCTTTTCAGTCTCTTCTCTACCTTTTTCCTCTCATTTATGAGGTACTCCAGGGTAGTGCGAGCGTCATTTTTTAGGACTCCTACCCCGTATGAGGTCATGTACTTGACCCTCTGATGGGCCATTGATGCGACCATTCAGAATTTGGCCTGAGACAGTGCCCCAAGGATGGCATTATACGGGGAGGGGAGATCGAGGACTAGGAAAGTGATTTCCTCGCTTCTGGTGGTATCCCCTTCTCCGAGGTCGACTTTGAGGGCCATGGTTCCCTTTGTCGTTACCTTGTGGCCCGTGAACCCTTCCAGTTCGATTCGGCTTGAGTAAGGTGGGCATCGCCGAGCCCTAATGCCAGAAAGCATTTGTAGTACATCACATCCCTTCCCGCGCCTGTATCTATCAAGACTCGTTTGACGAGGCTGTTGTGTATACCAACTTGTAGGGTCAACGGGTTGCCGAGTATACGTGTTAACGGCCAGCTCGGCGTCTCTAAAAACCATCTCATGCTTGACCATTCCCTCCATGACGCTGTCGGCCGAGTTGTTCAAACAGTTGATTGCATTTTTCAACTGCGTGATACTTTGAGCCTCTTCTCAAATGGTGTTCACCACTGGCCCAGTGTCGGGCTGTCTGTTGTCGCCCCCCGGATCCCTCGGTCCGGGGGCACGATTATTGGCCTCTCTTGCCACGAACCTCCGATCTCCCTCGTTTATAACCCTATGTATCGCTCTTTTGAGCTGTATGCATTCTTCCGTGACGTGGCCGATCTCGTTGTAGAAGTTGCATCTTTTTCTGGGGTTTCGGGTATCGAGGGGTGACTTCATGGGGAAGGGGGCCGTATTTTGTTCTCTGTCAAGAAGACATCCATGATGTGCTCCCTCGATGCATTGAAGGGGGTGAAGTCCTCCAACTCGTTGTCTCGTCTTGGGCCCTTAATTTCACCAGTGAATTTGGCACCCCTTTCCTCCTTGCTCCTTTTTGCCGGGTGGGCCTCATCTTGCCGAGCCATCCCCTGTTTTTTTCCCTTGTAGTTTTTGTCGGTGGCGAGAGTCTGGTCGGCAACACTAGCCGTGCCTGGAGGGGATGTGACTGCTCGCGAGCTTGCTACAGTGGAGGTTTGCTCGCCGTCCAGCAGAGCCACCCTTTGGGCTGTTAGGAACATCTCGCCGATCGTGTCCCTTGGTCTCATGAGGAGCTCGGTTCGGTAGTTCCCTCGCAATAGGCCTGCTCCGAAGCACATTCCTACGGAGGTGTCAGGAATATCAGGGATTTGGTCCAGGATCTCTTTGAAGTGGGTCATGTATGAGAGCACTGTCTCTCCACTTCCTTGTTTCACGCTGCACAGGTCTGTCTCACTTTTCGGGAGGGCACCTGCCAAGGCGAACTTTTTAAGAAAGGCCCCCTTGAAGTCATCCCAACAGTTGACAGAGTCATGGGCTAACCCATTGTACCACTGTTGGACCTGCTTTTTCAGGGTTCCCGCAAATGCAAAGCACCATATATCGTCGAGTCTGGTCACTATGATCATTTTTAATTCGAACTCTGACACATGATTCTGGGATGTTGTGCTATCGGTGTAGTCTTCGAAGTATGGAATCTTCACTTTGGAGGGCACCTCCACTTCTCTTATCTGTTTTTATGAGCGACCCTCCTATTTTCTTGACGGCCGTGTTAGTTCCCGTGCTCTATCGAGCTTCTAGTTTCTCCATCCATGCCCTTATCTCGGCATCCGTCATTGGTCTGTCGCCTTGTGCCGAGCCTACGGCTTGTGTGGGGATGCCGTTGGCTCCCTTGTCTGCTTGAGGTACGTCGACCTCTTCCTCGGCCGTGTTTCTTATTGGGGACCTCAGGCGAGCCTCTTTTGCGAGTTGGCGAGACGGGTGTCGGGATCTGGAGAGAGCTTTGTTGGTTGAGGACTAGGCATAGGGTTGGGACTCACCTTCCTCCTTGTGAGCCGGACGGTTCTCAGCATCGAGGGGAAACCTTAAGCGAGAATTAACGCTCGTCCTGGACCCCACGCCGGCCATCCTTTTGCCGAGCCTTGATTTGACATTGGTGGTAAATTTCGCTCTCTTGGGTTTCGTAGCTCCCACCCTTTGCCAGATTGAGTTGGAGCGCGCTGGGGTGCTTTGCACGTTGATTATGGGCTCGGGTTCTGGGACCCGAGCTATTTGCCGTAGTTCGTGCATTTTGGTCTCGGCTTCCTGTATCTTTGTGTACAGGGTTTTTTGGTGTTCCCAATACGGGTATTCCTGGTCTATCTGTTCCTGAGCCGTAGGTTTATTCGTTTTAACTTGAGGTCGTTCCTCCTCATTGGCTCTGGAAGACTCGACTTCAGTGAATCGTCCGTCTCGGGGGTCGGCGTCGACCTCTCTATTCTTGTTGTTAGAGAGCCGTTTGGCCAGCGCGAGTCTTCGTTTGGCCCTTGCCGACACTTCGGGTACCGAGGCGCCGGAGTCCTGTCTCGTTGAAAGATCAGGGCCCCTCGCGTCCCCTCGTATCTCTTCCCTCGTTGTGCTCGGTGGTCTCTTTTTAAGGCGGGTGGATGCGTGGGGGTGACATTTTGGAGTCTTGCCTTTTTGATTTCACCATCCTTTCTCGTTTATGGACACTGTGACTGAGAAAGTCGTTTCCCGGCAACGGAACCAAACTGATCACGCTATTTTGGTGGTGACCTTGTCTTGTAGTCCACGTTTGAGGCAAGGATGCGGTGGGGTCCACACGTTCATCTTCCTGGTAACCTGCACAAAGTAAACAATAAACACCGTTAAGGAGTCGGGGCAGCCCGACTAGAACCCTCTGGTTTGAGAGTAAGATGTCCGGTGGAAAATGGGTAATAAATGTGTCGTAATATTTGTTTGATAAGAGGTTGTGATAAGGGAGTTTGGATATCTCAGAAATAACTTAACTTTACAATAAATGTGTGTCCTCTATTTATACCTGATCTTCCTGTCGACGTGGCGGCTGCTCATTAGGGAACATATTGCGGCGGATATTAAATGCACTGATGGTCTTTGTCAGCAATAAGTGGGCTGAGCGTTTGTCAGGGGGTTGGTGGTTGCGTGTAGCGGTCTTATTGGGCATAGGGAAGCTTCTTTGTCAGGTCGGGTGATGATTGATCTAACGCCGAGGGTGAGCGGTCTCAAGGTGAGGGGCTATTGTCGCCGAGGTCGAGGGTGCTGGAAGTTACTCTGGTGGCCGAGGCCAGGCTCGTTGGAAGCCACTCGGATTGCTGAGGCCGAAGGTGTGGGAAACCACGGGTTTTGTCTCACTCGAATCCAGCGAACTCACATTACCTCGGGGATATATGTTTCGGGGGTTTTGCTTACTAGCGCTTACCTAAGTGGGGCCCGTTGTTGTGCCGAGGAAGGTTTCCTTGGTTCCATCCTTTAATATATAAATATATATATATATATATATATATATATATGTATGTATGTATATATATATATATGTATATATATATATATATATATATATATATATATATATATATATGTATATATATATATGTATATATATATGTATATATATATATGTATATATATTCAAACTGCCAGGGTTCATTACAAAGTTTTAAAAATTGTACGAGGTTTTTTTTTTGCAATAAAATTTGAAAATAAAATCTGATAAAAAAGGTTGGTTTTGAAATTTAAAAATAGGACAGGGTGTAAAATGAAATTGGTTTTTGGCGGTAAAATGACATGGACGAGCAGACTCTCGCCCATGCCACGTAGACGGCCACGTCGAAGTCCAGTCACCCTTCCTGTCCAAAAACTAACTGACTTTGGACGGAAGGTGTTTTTTGGGAGAACAAAATTTGGTTGGGGTTTTTCAAGTAAAAAAACCGGTAAAGTACACTTTTGGGGGTAAAATGTCAAAGATACCCTTAATGAATAAAAGACATGTACACAAAGCCCCGCCCAAAATTGGGCATCACAATTCAAATTTTGGGCATCGCAATGCAAAAGTTGGACATCACAATACAAGAAGAGAGAAACACGGTGCCTTTCTTTCCATCTCTCCTCATTAAATGTCTTTTTCTCTCCTAATTAAATGTCTTTTTTCCATTTTTGTGCTTTCTCTCTTCTCTCTCTCTCTCTTTCTCTCACACACATATCATCTTCTCCATCCATGGCCTGGGTTGACTGTGATTGAGTGAACTCAACAAAGATTTGTAGCCATTTGAGTTTTGGATATACAGTTTAGTTTATTGGCAGTGATAAGGAGTTTGTGGTTAGTGGAGTAGGTGGGATGATTTCATTTTTCAACATAGTTGTGAAATGTGAAATGTCCATGGCTTGGACTAATTCAATTCTTCTGAACCAATCCACCATCAATTGCTCATTAAATATCTTATACTGTTTAATTCATGGATACTAACTTCAACTTGTACATGAAGCCATTCATTCAATCGTACCAAGATAAGATGCATCAGATTGCTCCAATTTAGATGATCTTTGACTCCATAGTTCATACCCAGTTCAATTGCTCATGTTCAATCTCACTGCGGCCATTGATAGAACTGACATCCATCTTCTAACTACAAAAAATGAGGAAACATGGATGACAACTTCCTTACCACCCTCTCTAGATCTCTCTCTAGCATTGAGTTTTGCTTTCTACATGTGTAGACACCCCAAATTCGTACCCCTAATTTATAATGTCCTATAAAATATTGTTACAAATTAAAAATGGATTAAAATTACTTTTAAAACGTTTTTGGGGGCCAAAACGTCAGAAGAAACTCAAAGGGGCTCGAAAGTACGAAAGAAGGACAGAAGGGGGGAAATGAAAAATATTACAAAGGAAATCAAGTTGGGGTGCGACACCAACACACCTGAGTGTCGTACCCAATTCTGATTGCTACACCTAATTCTGCATGTGCAACACCCTGTATTGTATTTTTGGCTTCTCCAAGCTCCTGCTCCAGCTACTACAAATGTCTACGTTTCCTGAGGTCAATCACTTCCTCTGCCGGTTGCTTGGCCACTTCTCAGCCTATAAATAGAGGCCCCAGCCCTCTCATTTCTTCACACCAAAACATCCTCTCCATTCTCTCTCCTCCAAGTCTGCCCCTCCTGCCTTGCCCCTTTCTTGCCAAAACACTCATAAACAACAACAACAACAACAAGACTTCCTTTCTCAGAAGGATAGGAGAAGCAGACGTAGATCCCCTAAACCCAGGCATACCGAGTAATGTAATTATTTATTCCAGTTTGTAAATAAAATGTGTGTGTGTGTGTGTGTATATATATATATATATTGTGGATTTGTAAATATTATTATTTTCCTGTAACTATTATTATTAGTTGGTTTTCCTGCTTTTTTTATATTTGTAACGTAAAATAGGTTTTCTTCCTATTTAGTTCTATTTATATATAATATAAATAGTTGTTATTTCCTTTTTCTTTAAATGTATTATTTTTGTTTTGTAAAGTAGTATAAAGAATGTACATGAATATCTTTTTTTTTAATTATTATTGTGCAGTTCAAATTTGGACATCGCAATGCAAAAATTGGGCGTCACAATGCACAATTGAAGTCTGTCAAATCTAGGCATCGCAATGCAAAATTTTGGTATCGCAATACAAAAATTGGGCAACGCAAAACCTTCTAAAGCCCAAAACAGTGTTTTTTTTTTACCTTAAAACAAATGAAGTTATATATGTCATGCCGACGAACGAGTCCTCAACTTTTTTATTTCTAGTAGTGCATTAGTTTTGTTGGATATTTAATTAATGAGTTATAATACTTTCTAATCGGTTTATTTTAAGTTATTATTTGTTTTACCTTTCTTGGTGTTTACTTTAATTAATTATTATTGTTACAATTTTTATAGAAATGTTATTTTGGAAATTATACTTTAATAGGTGTTTTAGGGTTTTATATAAATTATTATTCTAATAGGATTATGTGTTCTTGGAACACAAGTCATTATATGTCGTATGTCTATGTCTATGAGACATGGTTTGACCTAATTTATTATGGTAAGGAATCTTACACATTTGGTAACTCTATATGAGGTAAGATTTAAGTCCTTGTTTATTGCACTAACGTACTGATCGATGTTTTATTTTATCTATTTCCTTGCAAGTGTACAAGACTATTATAGAATAGACTCGGAAGCAAGGGTCGAACCCACAGAGACAAGTGATCACGAACAGTGCGGTTATAGATAGCAAATTATTAACCTAAGGGGGTTTTTATGTTTAATTCTACTCTAATTTACTAGTTATAGATGTTAACTAATTAGACAGTAATAACAGATATGAAGATCTTTTGGTGAGTGGAAATCTAGGATTCTGGGTTTCACTTATATCTCCTTTATGTTCAATTCATAATAATGTCATTCAATGTCTTGGGTTCGTTCACTAAAGATAGATATGGTACGTTGAACAATTGGTTCGATCTCCCTCCCACCAAAATTCACCCATTCCATATCCTAAGCACGAGGAACCGTAATCTAGTTGTCACCTAGATTTATGATCTATCTGTCACCTAGATCATGTAAGAACACTGGTCCTAACTTATCACTCTCGTGCTTCGATAGGTCCAATTTATTGTGTTGGTGAGCCGATTAATACGACATATGCATTTGGTCATGCAGGTATCCGCACCTCTAAGCCTATATTATTTGCGATTACATTCATTTGTTCAAAGCGAAATAATAAAGGGGTTGATAAACAACACAATCAACAAGCATTGAATAGACATAAATATAAGAATCAAAACATAAATTCGATACAAGTTACCTCCCACCTCCTAGATTAGGGATGATTTAGTTCATCATAGGCGATGAACGACACATGAAGATGATGGAAGACATGATTTGATCTTCAATACTTGAAATTACAAAACCTAATTATGTTATACAATCTAAAACTACCTAAAATCTATGTAAAGAAAGCTTCCAGCCGTCCTCCTTATTTTAGGCTCGGCATCTGACTTCTATATATATTTGGGAGTTGTTATCGAATCGAATGACTGTGTGAAAACCCGAATTCTGCGCATTCTGCCTACCTTGCAGAGTCTTTGAATACTGCGTCTCTCCGGTCTGGTGTGTGTGCTTTTTGGCTCTTCGATTCTTGGCTTGAGGGGCAGTCTGCCTACCTTGCGGTCGCAAGGTGCAGAGGCACCTTGCGTCCAAGGTGTCAGTTAACAGACTTTATTTTTCTTCAATTCTTCTTTCTTTGTAATTTGCACTTAGAACCCTGGAGTTTCGCGTATTTTCACGAACAATCCTGAAACTTACAAAACTCACCAAAAACATATATTAGTACTCAAAAGACTCATGAAATAGCCTAATTCAAGTCACAGAAGTATATAAAATCGACGTATAAAATACATCGATCAAATACCCCCAAACTTGAACTTTGCTCGTCCACGAGTAAACAAATAAACTTATAAATACAAAAACATCTAAATAAAAAAATTAAAATCTTTTTGTGAGGGTGACACTATTTACACTCCTCTATAAACCCACAAACTCAAGGAGACTCTTTCGAGTGACTCAACTATGCAGATAAATACAAAAAAACAAATAAATAATAAAACTAAAATACAACTACAAACAAAATATAATTAAAACATAAAATCTTTTTGGTTTCATCCTCAAGTTATAAGTGTATGGTATGCATGTAATCTCAGTTTGGTGCTCACCACATATATGCAGGCTTAGTCATATAGAACCAACTAGTCTTTTCTTAATACTGCTACTACTTTTAATTTCTCGTGTGTGTGTGATCACCAGTCTTAAAGAATATCTTGACTAAAACAGCTTTATTGAGCTAAACACCACATTCATCTGAAAATTACAGTTTTAATAGAAAATCATGCATTAAGAAGTATGAGATCTACCATTCAAACCTGGTCAATTACAGACAGAAAGGTCCCCAGGATTTAAAAGATTTACACATCCATCCCATGCACTTCTATGTATGTATACAATGCTCTCCTATCCCAATGACTTGTAATAGCTAAGATTATGCTAACACAGTGAGCTTTAGGGTGAATAATAATGAATATGGAAGTGTGTGATCAATTTCATGTTACATACTTGACAATAAAAACAACATAAGCATTGGCAAAAAGATCATTAGGACTTTTTAAGCTTGTAATGTAAGGCCAAGGTGTTGGGGGATATGATGGAAAGGTATTGGAATTCAAAGTGAGAGAGTAAGACTACCCTTTATCCCTCATACTTCCAAGCAAAAGGAAGTTTTCCCTATTTAGGCTAGGACCTGCAAAGACCACAAGTGGAGGGGTACTTTGTGTTACTTTTCACTTTTCTTCTTTATCCCCCCCAAACTTGTTTTGGGCAATACATCTTCTAAAAATATCACATCATTCTAATCAGCAGAATTTTTCTAACATATTTTCTTTTGAAAGCTATGCTTCCATTTGAATCTTTGTTAACACTCTTCTTCTTCCGTTTCATTTTTCGTCGACACATGTTTTTTTTTTTTCGACGACGGAAAGAAGAATTCTTCTGAAAAATAGCCTAACTGAAAAGAAGTGGTCCTCCTAGAATCAATTTCCCACCCAATCCTACTCTCTCAAAGGGTAGGCTAAAAGTGTATAGGCTTTTAGGGTTAAGTTAATGTGGGTAAAGAAACGATGTCGAATGGGGGTTTAAATAGTGTGCTTAGCACACTCCATTCTTTTTCATTAGGCTCAAAGGGGACACTAGGGATATATTTAGTATAGGTCAGGGAATATTTAGGCTCTAACGATCCAAAAATGGCCTAAATCATTTCTTAATGCCAAATGCTCACATAATATTTAAAGCAAGTAAAATAACACAAAATATCATATCAACTATGGGAATTGGGGTTGAGTGTTTAGCATCCTTTGGATTTCACATAAGCATTCGCTAAGACAGATGGTAGGGACAATTGAGACTAACATGCAAACACGGTTCGAAAGTGTGCTTGAGATATATAAATGAGAAAAATCCAAGGGATCTAACTAACATGCAATTGACCCTAAGTTACCATTTAATGCAACAATCATGTTCGAATGGCTATATCATATTCGCATGCATATCTTGTTGAAGATCAATCGGTGTTATAAACTTTATAAAACTATTCTAATCAATCCAAAGTTATGACTGGTGTGAGTGCATTAAGAATTTGGAGAAAAGCAAAAGTTTCGCAAAATTAAGTAAATTCCAGGGGGATCTACGGACTAACTATGCGGTTCATTGCACTAATCTCCTCATGGACTACGACTAGCATTACCACACCTAAACTCGAGGATGAATATTTTGAATTTAAAAATATTTTTTTATATATATTTTTTTAAGAAATTGCGAAAAATGGAGGTGATGACGATGACACAATTGATGATGGGTTCCCATAAGAGGAACCCACCAGTATCAATTAAGTGTATTACGGTCAAGGCAACACCTCAGAAAATCGAAAAAATAAAAAGCAGGATAAATAGGGTGAAGAGTTAAATGGTCATCAAATAAAGAAATTCTCTTTCACCACTAACGACATAGCCAGACTCCATTCTTCGTTAATTTGGGACTGCTTAAGACCTAAAATTTTCAATCCCCCCAAACTTAAGTTCTATTTTGTCCTCAAAATAGAGGAACATATGAGAGGATTGATGGGGTAGGACAAATATCAAAGGGCGTAGTGGTCCACCTAACGAATGAGAAGCAAGCTTGGGCCTCGACTCAGGTGAGTCGGGCGGAGATAACGAATGAGGGCGAAACTTCGGGGATCGTGCTGGTGGCGGCCATAATAGTTGGACAAATGTCCAACATCGTTATAGAAAAATTTGGTGGGACGCATGCAGGCCAAGCTGGCGACTCACCATATCAGTTTGGAGGACAACTTCCTCCAACCTGTTGGAGATCCCAACGAGTGGATCCTCGTCTTCCTCTTCGGGTTCCTCCTCTTGAGGAACCCTCACTCGCGGCTGCTGGTGATGCTCAAACAAAATGGCCTAGTAATGGCCAGGACCGGCCTTGACCTCTCGGCGTGTTTGGGCATTCTCACGTTTGCCCCCTACACAAGTCGGTAATCAAATGCGGGAGCGCGAACCCCGCGTCGTCCTACCTCTAATTAGGGTCTTGATTTGGCCGTTGATCAAGCGGCCAACATCAATAGACCCATTGGTCATGATGGTGTAGGTCGAACGACCCTCTCCCAATTCAGGTGTGTTGGTGACTTGAGGGCATGAGGCGACCACAAACAAATTTATACTGGGGCTTGGCCGTGTCTTGAAGGAAGGACTCTCTCATGGTGCGTGGTCCATAGGGTGGGTTCGGTTATAGGACCACTCCACACCGGGGAGAGAGCAATGACAGCATTCACCACCTCGACAGGGATACGGGGCTGGAGGTGTGTGCTAAAATCATCGGCACCCACCGCAAAGTTGGAGGTGCCGAGATGGGTGTTAATGCTTTGGGCCGAAAAGTCAACTATTTTGCCCCTAACACTAATGGTGTCTAGCACACCGCCATCCATGCCAATGTCGCCATTGGCGTAGAATTCTCGGACAATAGGGACTATGGCGTCCCTAGGCGGAGAGTCTAACAGAAGCCCCCACCTACGAGCCATCAGAACGGAACGAAGACCAAAATCTTCAGCCTTGAATCCCCTTTCGGGCACCAAGGACTTGGAGAGTTTATTGGTGTACCGTTCTGATGCTTCGTAGGACACGAAGCGGGTGATGTCAAAATTTTGTTCTTCCTCCTGAACTGGGCCGGAGGATGAAGAACCGGTATTTCTACGTTTTCTAAACATTTTGTTTGATGAAATTTTAAAAACTAAAAATATAACAATTTAAAAATGGTTTTAAAATTTTAAAACTAAAACTTAATCTAAAGCATGCAAAAATATATCTACGTTAAAATTTGAACTAGCACCCTAGCATGCAGATATTTTACGTACAAAAATTAAATAGAGGGTTAGGATTACTAGTTTGCAGCTTGATCAAGAGATTGCAGCCGGAGTGAATTGATCTTCCAATGGAGGCAATAATGGACGGTCCTTCTTCTCTTCAAAGTTCTTCAACTTGGTGGAGTGCAATGGTGGGATGATGAATGAGGGAGATGAAGAGTATTGAGGAGGGAGAAGGGATTTTGAAGTTTGTGCCAATTTACTGGAAGCTCTGCCGGAATTCTGGAAAGGATGAGCTGCTGCTGCTGCTTGAGAGAAGGAGGAGAATTTATGTGTGTGCTGGGAAGAAGAAACCCGGCGGCTTTAAATAAAGGAACCTTGCGTGCTGCACACCTGCTGCGTCATGAGGTGGTCATCAAAGCGGTTACGATTCTTCATTCATTCCCCATGTCGACACTACGATTGCACGAAGTTCGATGCGGGGACCTTGCGGTCGCAGGTCTGTACACCTGCGTCCGCAAGGTGGGCGCTTCACTCTGTTTTCTTTTGACTTTTTTCAACAGTTTGCAGTTTAACCCTTCTGTTAACTTCCATTATGTCCTTGTTAATTCCTGTATGAAAAATCTAAACACAAATTCTAAACTAAAAATTATTAGCAACATATAAATACAATCCTAAGATGTTTTTCTCCCCCAAACTTAAATTTTTGCATATTTAATAAAAAATTAAATGTCCAAGAATAGAATTTAACGGAGAAAAACATATCTAAATTAACTAGTTAACAAATAACTTTCAAATTAGTGGGTTGCCTCCCACTTAGCGCCTTTGTTTAACGTCTTTGGCTCGACCAAACTGCAAGCCTAGTCTCTTGGTGGTTCATTGTCAGCCAAACGGATTAATTCAATTGTTCGTTCAACTGACATTGGCTCAAAATACGGCTTGAGTCGGTGTCCATTCACTTTAAACACTTCATTATTTTTGGGGTTTTGTATATATCAACCCCATGAGGATAAATTCGTACAATTCTAAAAGGACCAGACCATTTGGATTTTAATTTACCTGGGAATAACCTTAACCTAGAGTTAAAAAATAATACTTTCATACCTGGATGAAGCATTTTGTTGGCCAATCCTATGTCATGATACTTTTTGGTCTTTTCTTTATAAGTTTTTGCATTACAGTACGAATTGAGTCTATGTTCTTCTAATTCATTTAAGCTGGAACAATCTTTCTT
Organism: Codonopsis lanceolata; assembly: GCA_013146195.2. Classification (NCBI taxonomy): domain Eukaryota; kingdom Viridiplantae; phylum Streptophyta; class Magnoliopsida; order Asterales; family Campanulaceae; genus Codonopsis; species Codonopsis lanceolata. The sequence continues at coordinate 16,935 of JABEVN020001277.1, forward strand.
CTCCGGCTAATGTCAAATCTAAATTCAATTCTTTAATTGCCCGATAGGCTTTGTGCTCAATTTCCATTGGAAAATGGCAAGCTTTACCATATACCATCCTATATGGACTCATTCCTATGGGTGTCTTAAAAGTAGTTCGATATGCCCATAAAGCATCCTTAAGTTTAGATTCCCAATCTTTACGATTAGGCCCTAACAGTCTTTTCTAACAACTTGCTTTTATCGTCTATTGTTACTTCTACTTGTCCGAAGTACGTGGATGATAAGGTGTAGCTAATTTGTGAGTTACACCATGCTTTCTAAGAACAACGTTTAACAACTTATTGGTAAAATGAGTTCCTTGGTCACGTATTATGGCCTTAGGGACTCCATATCTAGCAAATAAATCTTCAACAAATTTGACTCTTGTTTTTCCATCATTAGTTTTAGTTGCTCTTGCTTCTATCCATTTAGAGACATAATCAGCGCTGCTATCTGTGAGGTTCAGGGATGTGCTCCCGCGCCCGCAGTTAGGGGTGCGTGCGTGCGCGGATCGCGGGACACCGCTTTGCTCGTTCCACCCTCCCTTGTTTAGGGAAGGCGAAATCAAGTGCGAGAGGAGTGTTGTCTATATTAGCACATTGGAATGTGCCTCGGTTGCCTTGAGTGGATTTTGTATCCAAAATGGGAACTAAGGGTTTCCTCATGTTAGGTTATCCCTTATTTAGTGGATAACGGGAGGATATGGGAATGCATTACCTTTCCATTCTCATTCTCCCTTTTTTAAATCGGGGATAATAAGTGCAAGAAAAGATATTGCGGCGCCCCACTTATGGATTTATTAAAATGGCCTTATGGCCCAATCGATCGCTATGGGAGCTATGGGTTTCCGCGTCGAGTTATCCCTTGTTTAGGGGATCTTAGGGATATGGGAATACATCACCCCTCCATTCCAGTATCTCCTTTTTTAGGGAGAACGAGGAAAGTGCAAGAGGGAATGTTGCGAGGCCTTGGATCTGAAAGTTTTAGAGTCGCCACCTTTATTTTAAGGCAAAAATAAAGGAAAACCGAAAGAAAACCGAGAGATTTTAGAAAACGGGTTCGGGGGCTAAGTTACGAGTTGGGAAGGTGCTAGGCACCCAACTCGCCCTTTCGATCTCAAAAGCGTTTTTGGTGAAATATGCTCATTGTTATATTAATCTAGCAAATAAATAAGGTCTTATTTTGACAAGGGAAAATTAAGCAGATACATTCAGGTGGCTACATTATTCTGGACTCGCGCCTCCTTCCAATAATTACAAACACATTTAAGAATATTTGGCCATAATAACGGCTCTTTTACATAATTTTTCCTAATCTAATCCGGCGACAACGGCTTATATTGGCTACATTGTCTGGGTTTAAAATACAACTTTTGAAAAATATATAAAAGATAGAAAATACAAATAAAATAAAAAACACGCTCTTAAAGGATATTACCTTTTAGGCGGCGGCTCGTCCTTCCGTGGAGAGGGAGTCTTTTTTTTAATTGAATTGAGGTTGGCTTTCCTGATTTGATTGATGTTTGAGGGGCAATTTTGTTTATTTTTGGTTTTTCGATTGGATGGAACCTGAAACTTAAGTTTTGACTTTTTAGTTATTCGGTGCAGTGTATTTTATGTTTATTTTTGTGTGTGTGTTCGTGGTGCGTGTGTGCGGGTAGAGAGAGAGTATATGTGTGTGTGAGATAGTGGGCTGTGAGAGTGAGGGAGTATATTATGTGGGTGAGTGGGCCGGCTGGAAATAGGATTAATTGAGAGAGAGACGGCTGGGAGTTTTTTTTTGTTGTGAGAGAGAGTTTGGTGAGTGGAAATTTTGAGGGAGTGAGAGAGTGGGTCGGATGAGAGAGTGATTGTGAGGAGAGTTTTGCTGGGTATATTGAGAGAGAGAGAGAGAGAGCCCGCTGGGGTGAGGGAAAAGAATTGTGAGGGAGAAGGTTTGAGGGAGTATATATATATGGGTGGATTAACTTAGGGGGTAAGAAAGGGGGGTGACCGGCTGGTTGGAGTTTTTTTTTTTTTTCTGTTCTTTTTTTGTTTTTCTTCTTTTTCTCGTTTTCTTTTCTCTTTGATTTTTGTTTCTTTTTTTGTTTTCTTTTTGGTTTCTTTTCTTGCTCTTTTTTTTTTCTTTGGGGCGGCTGACCCACTTTTCTTTTTTTTGTTTTTTCTCTCTTTTTTTTTCTTTGCTTTTGCTGTTTCTTTTGTTTTTCTTTTTTCTTTTGTTTTGTTTTTTCTTTTTGTTTTTTCTTTTTTTGTTTCTTTTTCATTTCTTTTTGTTTTATTTATCTTTTCTTCGTATCTTTATTCCTGAAACATACAAGAGATAATTAGTAGTCCATTTTGCAATATTTATTGGACAATATAAAATAGGTGCAGTTTGGGGTGTTCCCCTCAACGATGGAGTTTACTAACCCGAAGCTTACTGAGTAAACGAACATCGTTGAAAAGATAGACTCCCAAATTCGAGTTAAGAAAATATTTTTATGTTGCAATGGTCGGACCTACCGAAATAGGCTGCCTACGTATTCCTTAACAAAGGAAATCAGACCAGACGTAGTTCGGCCTGTGTTGGGGGACAAATGTTGTAATGCAGACAAGTGTTATGCGGAAAGATAGTCGTAATATCCATTACAACCTAGTGAAAATAGCGCATATCAAAATGTAAAACCCACTGCATCGCAACATTAAACGCAATATCCATTGCGTTGACACAAACTGAATGCAATATCCATTGTAGAAAACAGATGCAATATCCATTGCATTAACACGGAAAAACGGATGCAATATCCATTGCATCGCAGAAACAAAACGCAATATCATTGCAAACACGCAATATCCATTGCATCGCAAAACGCAATATCCATCGACACGCACTTAATGCAATATCCATTGCATTAACACGAAAACGGATGCAATATCCATTGCATCGCAAAACAAAACGCAATATCCATTGCCGACACAGACTTAATGCAATATCCATTGCATTAACACGGAAAACGGATGCAATATCCATTGCATCGCAACGCTGAATGCGATATCCATCGCATTGACACGGAAGGACGGATGCAATATCCATTGCATCGCAACGCTGAATGCGATATCCATCGCATTGACACTGGAAGACGGATGCAATATCCATTGCATCGAACGCCGAATGCGATATCCATCGCATTGACATCGAAAGACGGATGCAATATCCATTGCATCGCCGAATGCGATATCCATCGCATTGACATCGAAAGACGGATGCAATATCCATTGCATCGCAGTGAATGCGATATCCATCGCATTGACATCGAAAGACGGATGCAATATCCATTGCATCGCAAGCCGAATGCGATATCCATCGCATTGACACGGAAAGACGGATGCAATATCCATTGCATCGCAACGCTGAATGCGATATCCATCGCATTGACACTGAAAGACGGATGCAATATCCATTGCATCGCACGAATGCGATATCCATCGCATTGACATCGAAGACGGATGCAATATCCATTGCATCGCACGCCGAATGCGATATCCATCGCATTGACATCGAAAGACGGATGCAATATCCATTGCATCGAAAGCGAATGCGATATCCATCGCATTGACACAGAAAGACGGATGCAATATCCATTGCATCGCAACGCTGAATGCGATATCCATCGCATTGACATTGAAAGACGGATGCAATATCCATTGCATCGCAACGCTGAATGCGATATCCATCGCATTGACACTGAAAGACGGATGCAATATCCATTGCATCGCAACGCTGAATGCGATATCCATCGCATTGACACTGAAAGACGGATGCAATATCCATTGCATCGCAAAGCTGAATGCGATATCCATCGCATTGACACTGAAAGACGGATGCAATATCCATTGCGATATCCATCGCATTGACATCGAATGCAATATCCATTGCATCGATGCGATATCCATCGCATTGACATCGAAAGACGGATGCAATATCCATTGCATCGCATGCGATATCCATCGCATTGATGCACATCCATTGCAACGATATCCATCGCATTGACCTAGAAGGACGGATGCAATATCCATTGCATCGCAACGCTGAATGCGATATCCATCACATTTCTAAAGGATGGTATGTCGTGATGTGTGTGCTGTAAAGGTAGTTTATCAAGTGTTGTGATACATGAGACGCCTCCTCGTGAGCCGCTTCGCCTCGTTTGAGAACAAAACATTTCCTCCGATCCGGGTTGTATGCCCCTTAAAGGAAAGTTTTCCAACACAGCTATTGATGTACAGAAAAGGGGTAAAATACTTACCTTTTCTTACCTTGGCTTAACTTTTGTGGCTTCTGTCTTTGCTGTTTTTGCTATACTTGTTGTTTTTACTGCACCTGCTGGGGATTTTTGTTGCAGTTCCTTTTCTCGAATTTTTCCTTTGCCGCACTTTCCCCTTTAGCCGAAATTTTCTTCCTTGCTATTACATTTTCCGACTTCAGCTGGAAATTTTTTTCTGCTATTATTTCCGGTCTTGGCTAAAATTTTTTTTCTTTTGCTCTGCTGCCGATTTTCTGGCTTTTCTGCCCCATTTGCCGATCGACTGGCCGGGATATGGACTTCACTTTTGTGACTTTTGATGATGCCGGGGGATCTTTGGGAGGTGATCCTTGGCGAGATGCCGTAGAACATTCATAGGTCGATGCGGCGGAAGACCCGATAAGATGTAGAGATGCAAGCATGCGAATGGAATTTTCCTTTCTTCTTTTTTTTTTTTTATTTTTAAAAAACTTTTGCATGTGTATGTATACCATCTGCTTCTTAAACATGTTAAGACAAGATAAGGCAAGGTGATGGAAATGCAATATAAGAGCTTGAGATGTGACTTTTGTTGGCTTTGGAGGGTTATGTGTGGGAGTTGATGGTGATATTTGAAATGGAGGCGAATGATGTCGGTCGTCGCCTTTTGACTAGTGCATCATTCAAAAAGGAATTCAATCGACTAGTGAGCCCTACTAATCAATGCCTCTGATGAACCATTTTTTTCTTTTTTTTCCTTTTTTTTTTTTTTTTTTTTTTTATGCTCTAACTTTTGCCTAGGCCGCCTTTCGGTTTTCAACCTAGCGAGCTTTTACCTTATAGGAAGCCAATCCTTCGATGCATGCGAAGATGAGCCGCTTATTCTGAGGATCATGGTTTTGTAGTCTCTTCGCTCCTTCAGGTAGAGATGGAAATGACAGCTGCCTCTGGAGATGATGAGTCTTTGTGTATCCAATAAGTTTGGCAAGAGAAGTCCCAGGATGAATTTAATCAACCAAATTTTGTAAAATGGGATGGACAAGTTTCAAGAGATTAATCGGAGACCCCAAAGACTCGATTGAGGAGAGACTTTTGTGGGAGACAGAATGAGTATGCTCAAAGAAAGTGAGACGACTCTAATGGACAAAAGAAGAGTCATGATCCGAGCTTATCGCCGAGTATCACAGTTTTATGGACCCTACTTAACATTTATCTTTTGATAATTTTATGTGTTTTTAGCAAGGAGTTATGTCCTCTGACCGCATCACGTTGCATCCGATTGAAACAGAGCTATAGGTGGCAACTAGGTTGGGGTGTAGTGTTTAAGCATTTAGGATGGATTAGCTTTAGGATTGAGGATCTGATCAGCCTCTTGCTCAAAGGTATTTTCGGCCATGGGTTTGGTTATTTTAGGAAAGGCGATCGCATGGCGATTATTCTGGGGTGGCCTTTTAGGTCGTGGGTTTGGATAGAAGTTGGTTTTTAGGCTTGCTGACCGGTTGTGGATATGGTCGGGAGGTCGGCTTTCTGGCTTTGTCAGTTGTGGGTTATGGGGTGGTCCAAGAGTGATTGATGTTTTTTTTTTTTTTTGCGAGAGAAATATTTTGAAGAAATTGCTCAGAGAGGATTTTTCTCTCTCTTTTTTTTTCTTTTTTTTTTTTTTTTCTCAAGGAGAGGGAAATTTCTTTTTTTTTTTTTTTTTGACCTCTCTGAGTAGTTTGGGAGAGTGCTTGAAGAGATACTCTTTCTTTCTTGGGATAAAAGAAGATTGTCACTCTTGGTGGATATATATATAAAGGAGGAGCCCCCGCTTTGAGAAGTCGGGTTTTAGAGATGGTTAGGCTTTGGAAAATGGTGGGTTTGTTCTGCATTTGGAAGAGGATGGGTGTGTGGTTGGAAACCCCTAGTGCGCCGCTTAATAGCTCCGCAATGGGTCGAAGGTGATTCTCGTCAAGACGACTTGCCCGCCTCCGATTTCTTATGTTCTTAAAAGTTTTCGGGTCCATATCTTCTTGATGACTCATCATCAACTCGTGTAGATTTATCATGTTTTTTCATGAGTTGACTCGTCATCTTCATTTTTTTTTTTACAGATATTTCGGCGATATATGATGCTCGTGAGATCAAGAAGGAGACTCGACAGTTAACACAGAATTTATTAGATTCGAATATAGATAGATACCTTTGCAAAGCTCGATCTGAGGACATGGTTGGACTTTTGAAATAATGGAGACCAAATGGGTTTGTGAGCATACTTTTGCACGGATGGGCTGTAGGCATCAATATGAGCGGAAGAGACACCCCTTGGGTTTGAAAGCCCCTAGTCCTTCCGAGCCCCCTTCTCCGATTTCCCTGTCTTTCCGCCTCTTCGCTTCGCTTTCTAGCTCTCCTTTTCTTTTCTCGCTCCCTATCGGTCTTTTTTTTTCTAATTCTAATTTCTTTTTTTCATCATTTTTCTTCTTTTTTTTCTTTTCTTGTTTTTTTTTTATGGTGGTAGACCTTGACATCTCAAAGTAGGACTTGCTAGATCAAGAATGACTGATGCACTTATCAACTGGTGATGGTGATCGAAAATAATGGTGAGGGGGGAATTTCCTGCCTTTACATGTTTTGGGAAACAGAAGATAACATATAGAAAAAAGACTTTCTCTCCCTTTTTTTTTTTTTTATTTTTTTTTTCTATGAGATGTAATGATTATTTCCTGACAGTCTCTCAAAAGAGTAAATGACAGAGTCAACTTTTTAGTCCCCTGCATTGTTAGTGGTACCAAAACAACAAGGGTTCCAAATTGACACTATGTTGAAAAGAGTTGTTTCTTGGAGATTTTATTTGATTTAAGAACATTCAAAGGTGCAAAGAGTATTTGAGGTGTATATACAAGGATCTTCTGGGGTATTTTCTATTTTTTTACTAGAGACGATCATGGGTGTGGCTTTTCAATGACTTGGCCATCAATAAGATCTTGGATGGCACTTCTGAGCTTATAACACTTATCAGTGGGATGACCACTGCTACGATGGTACTCGCAATACTGAGAGTGGTCCCATGTGTCTGATAGCTTTGGTGGAGGCCGGTAGTTTTCCATAGGTTTCAAAACCCCTCGTGCCATTAGCCTTGGAAAATCGGGACATTGGGGCATTTCATCGTAATGCCTTCTTTTGCTCTCAGAGGGTCCTATGAGGTTCTTGTTGGCATTACTACTTCCTTCAACAGAGTTGGCATTCATATGACCATGGCACACTACTATATTTACCCTGGAATTCTTTCAACCACATTGACTTTTTTCCGAAGACTCTTCGTCTGATTCGAGTCACAGAGTGAAATTGGGGTGTATGCGTATCAATCTCTAGATCCTCGTATTTCTTCATCAATACGGAATTCTATCTCCACTATTTCTTTAAAATTGCTATAAGGGAGATACCGCATGCTCTAGGTAAATGGGTGGAGGTTTTGATGAACATCCTACATGATTCACCGGATCGGGTCTCGTCCGCAGTCCGGGCGATTTTATCCTTCCATCTCGCCGCAAATTAATGTTTCATTTTCTTTTTGGGTGCATGCCTCAAGTTCCCTTTATTTTCGGTGGTATTGTCTTTGTATCTTTCTAGAACCCTTTAGCTATTTGGTCCCAAGTGCCCATGGTGCTATCATCTCGCTAGCATTAACCATTGCTTAGCGTACTTATTAAGGTGAGGTGAAAATTGGAGGCCATGGCTTCGATACTAGCCCTCTTGATTGCATGCCACTAGTAGGATTTTAGGTGGGAGATAGGGCATCCAAATTCCATCGAATTTTTCTATGTCGGCATTTTGAAATTTGGGGTAGTATGGTCAAGGTTTTAGCGTTAATGCCTTTATAGAAAATTTTCCTTTGTCTTGGGCTTCAGCATCATACTTTTCAAGTTCTCCATGTCCGCCTTCCATTTTGGTGAGGGGAGTTGGATTTTGGTATATACCGGTAGGATTAGGGAAAGGATTAGTTTCTCGCGTGGTATTTTATAAGGATTTTGAGGAGGCGTTTGGTGAGGGTTCTCGTAAGGATTTTGATTTTGGGTAGGATTTGAGTTTTGGACAGATATGGATTTTGGGTGGATATGGATTTTTTTGTGGATACGTGGTTTGGGTTGGATATGGATTTTGGGTCGACATGGATTTTGGGTTGGATATGGGTTTTGGGTTGATATGGTTTTGGGTTGGATATGGATTTTGGGTTGATATGGATTTTGGGTTGATATGGATTTTGGGTTGGATAGAGTTTTGGGTTAGATATAAGTATTTGGTGGTAATATTTGGCGGGTTAGTGTTTCGAGGGGTTGGGTTTGGAAGGACATGAGATGGTTTGAGGGACTCAGGGGAAGAATTCACCTCACCAATGATTTTAGATTTTGTACTGATTAGCCATTTGACTCATCATTGCACCCAACCTC
>JABEVN020001278.1:0-25641 GCA_013146195.2 Codonopsis lanceolata
AAGGCGCAAGAAGGGTCGCAGAGTGAAGCTTATGATTTGTTCGCTCCGCCAGATCCGCACACACCGATAGGTGCTGGGGAAAAATGGGAAGTGTTTCTATTATGGAGATGGAACTCATATGAAGAAGGACTGTCCCAAGTTTAAGGCTAGTCGGGTGGCGCGGCAAAGAATTCAAGCAAGAGAGATGGGGATGGTAAACCTAAAGTTCAAGGCCGTGTTTGCGCTTGATCAGCGCGAGGTTCAGGGGTCTACGGCCGTGATAGGAGGTACTCTTTCTATATTCGATCATAAGGCTCGAGTTCTCATAGATCCAGGGTCTTCACATTCTTATGTTGCTTCGCACTTTATTGAGAATCTTTGCGTATTGCCTCAATCCTTGCCATATTTGCTTGAAGTGTCCCCCCGCCGGGAATATATGCTCGCTGCCCAAGTTTAAATCTTGTGATGTTTGGTGGGTGACCACACTTTGCATGCGGACTTGGTAGTTCTCCTATACGTGATTTTGATGTGATTCTTGGCATGGACTGGTTATGTGCTTATCATGCTATAGTTGACTGCCATAGAAAGAGGGTTACCTTTATATGCCTGGTGTGCCGAAGTTTACTTTGTGGGTGATCATGCTTCGAGTGACGGCATTTTATTTCTCGCATTAAGGGCTAGAATTACTATCGCCTCAAGGTGTACGGTTATCTTGCATGCGTAGTTGATAAGAGGAAGTCTTCGCCTAACTTAGAAGAGGTCCTGTAGTGTGAATTTCCGACGTGTTTTCTACCGATCATGCTATGCCACCCGATAGAGAACTAGAATTTCAGATTGAGCTTATTCCGGGACTTCACCGATTTCTAAGGCAATCAGATAGGATGGCACCCATGAGCTAGTGGAGTTGAAAACCCGCTTGCAAGAACTCCTAGAGATTGGTTTTGTTAAACAAGTGTAGCCGCCTTGGGGCGCACCGGTCTTGTTTGTGAGGAAGAAAGATGGGAGTTTGCGGTTATGTATAGACTACCGAGAATTGAATAAGGTGACTATTAAGAATAAGTATCCTCTACCCCACATCGATGATCTTTTTGACCAGTTGCAAGGGTCTATTGTCTACTCTAAGCTTGATTTGAGATGGGGTTACTACCAATTGAAGGTTAGAGAGGAAGACATTCCGAAGACAGCTTTTCGCACTAGGTATGGGCATTTTGAATTTGTGGTGATGCCGTTTGGGTTGACGAATGCGCCAGCGGTGTTTATGGATTTGATGAACCGTGTCTTTCACAGTTATCTTGATTGCTTTGTTGTAGTCTTCATTGATGATATTTTAGTGTATTCGAAATCTCGGGAGGAGCATGAGAAACACTTGAGGATTGTGTTGTCTATTCTTCGGGAGAAGCAGCTTTACGCAAAGTTTAGCAAATGTGCCTTTTGGCTCGAGGAAGTATCTTTCTTAGGGCATATAGTTTCTAGCGCCGGGATAGCCGTTGATCCTTCTAAGATTGAAGCGGTGACGAATTGGAAGAGGCCTAGTTCGGTTACCGAGGTTCGGAGTTTCTTGGGGTTAGCGGGTTATTACCGAAGGTTTATTGAGGGTTTTTCTAGGATTGTAACTCCTATGACGAGGTTGACACAGAAGAATGTGCCGTTTGTTTGGAGCGAGAAATGTGAGTCTAGTTTCCAAGAGCTTAAGAATCGGTTGACATCGGCACCTATTTTGGCTTTGCCTAGTGGAGGAGATAATTTTGTGATCTATAGTGATGCTTCTAAGGAAGGTTTGGGTTGTGTTTTGATGCAGAATGGAAGGGTGATCGCCTATGCATCGAGGAAGTTGTCTATTCATGAACAGAATTACCCGACACACGATATGGAGTTGGCTGCGATTATTTTCGCGTTGCATAAATGGAAACACTACTTGTATGGGTCTAAGTTTGAGATCTTCACCGACCATAAGAGTTTGAAATACTTGTTTTCTCAAAAAGAATTGAACATGAGACAACGAAGGTGGATGGAAAAGTTAAAGGACCATGATTGTACTATCTTGTATCATCCGGGGAAGGCAAATGTGGTAGCGGATGCCTTGAGTAGGAAAGTTCATATGTCGTGTATGATGGTTAAGGAGTGGAAGATGTTGGAGGATTTGCGAGATTGGAGTCCTAGTGTTTTTGATAGAGGTGTGATTTTTGCAAATGTTCGTGCTACGCCTGTTTTATTTGGGAAAATTAGAGAAGAGCAAGGGAATGATCCGGAGTTGAAGAAAATTATTGATGGGTTGGTTGAGAATGTATCGCCTGACTTTGTGGTTAATAGCGAGGGTACTTTGACATTTCGAGGTAGGATTTGTGTTCCTTGTAATACGGAATTGAAGAGGTTGGTTCTTGATGAGGCTCATAAGACGAAGTATACCATTCACCCGGGGAGCACGAAGATGTACTTAGATTTGAAAAGACAATTTTGGTGGAAGGGTATGAAGAGAGAAATTGCGGAGTATGTGTCGAAATGTTTGACTTGTCAGCAGGTTAAGGCAGAACATCAGAGACCTGCGGGATTTCTACAACCATTGGAGATTCCCGAGTGGAAATGGGAGTTCATTACTATGGATTTTGTGACAGGATTGCCGCGCACGCGAAGAGGTTTTAATGCAGTTTGGGTTATAGTCGACAGATTGACTAAGTCTGCGCACACTTCATTCCGATAGCTATCACTTATTCGTTGACTCAGTTAGCAGCTTTGTATATCCGGAGATTGTGAGACTTCATGGCGTACTGTTAGTATATTGTGTCAGATAGAGATCCGAGGTTCACGTCAAGATTTTGGAAGTCGTTGCAGAAGCTTTGGGGACCAGATTGGACTTCAAGATCAAGACTTTTCATCCGCAAACGGATGGCCACCCGATCCGGCGATTGATTCAGATTTTGGAGGATATGTTGCGAGCTTGTGCCGTTGATTTCAAGGCTGAAGCCGATTCTCATTTACCTTTGGCCGAAGTTTGCGTGATAATAACTATCGACGAGTATCAAGATGGCGCCGTATGAAGCTTTGTATGGGCGTAAGTGTAGATCGCCAATTTGTTGGGATGAAGTTGGAGAGGCGAAACTTTGGGGTTCCGAGTTAGTACAACAGTCGGTTGAGAGCGTGAAGTTGATTAGAGATCGTTTGCGCACCGCTCAAAGTCGACAAAAGAGTTATGCGGACAATCGAAGACGGGATCTTGAGTTCCAAGTGGGTGACTTACGTGTTCTTGAAGGTAACACCGGGAGAGGTACTAAGAGGTTCGGCAAGAAAAGGAAGCTTACACCGAGATACATTGGTCCATTTGAGGTTCTTGAGAGAGTTGGGACCTTAGCGTATCGTATTGCATTGCCACCTTCACTTTCGGAGACTCATAATGTATTCCATGTTTCCATGTTGCGAAAGTATTTGAAGGATGATTCCCATGTACTCGAGTATGAAGAGATCACGTTTGAGCCGGATATGTCATACGTTGAAAAGCCCGTGAAGATTTTGGATACCAAGGAGCAAGTTCTACGAACCAAAAGAATTCCCTTAGTCAAAGTTCTTTGGAGGAATCATAACATTGAAGAAGCAACTTGGGAGACGGAAGCGGAGATGCGCGAGAAGCATCCACATTTGTTTGACGGACTTGGTAAGAATTTAGGGACTAAATTCCTAAAGGAGGGGAGAGTGTAACGCCCCATAATCTTGCATGTGCATTCTATGCTTGTCTTTATACTTTCTTGGTTGATTGTGAGCATGTTTACTTGTTATATAAATGTTTTAGAATCATTCCTAAGTCATTTTAGAAGTCCATAACATGTTTAGAATCATATAAACTTGTTTGTTGAATCGCCGGTTTAATCGCGTTGAATTTGACCTTAGCGATTCCTCTCGTTGCTCGTATTTGCTTCTATTTCGACGTACGAAGTGTTCGTTGAGTTCTTGGCTTTATATTCAAGTCTTAATCATGTTGAAACAAACCTTTTTCATGTCCAAGATATCCTAGTTTGATTGGTGTTTGATTTGAGTTTAATCCGTTGTTCATTTGTCGCGTGGTTTGAGCCTTGTTCTATCTTGTTCCGGGGGTTGTTCGGGTGCGTTTCCAACTTGTTTTGAGTAGGGTTAGACCTTAGAATGGTTGCCCAAAAGTTTGGGACCATTTAGATCAAGTTTGAATCAAGTTTTGGAGGTTCTGGAGCCGAGGCGGCCGCATGGCACCTTGTGAGGCGCCCGCCTCAAATGCAGGGAGCAATTGCTGAATGGTCTGAACTTTGGAGTGTCCTCAGTAGTTGAGGCGGCCGCATGGCCTAGGGTGAGGCGCCCGCCTCACCTGCTGTCCTGTTACGGGATGATTTTCTCCTGTTCTGAAATTGGACGATTTGTACACTTCAAACCCCTATCTAAACCTATCCTAAACCTCTCTAACCCTTCCTACTTAAGTCCTAACATCCCTAACTAATTTTAATGATAGATTAAGATCACCTTAGTGACCAATTAAGCCACAAATCAGATTAAGAAAGGGACCACATTGGCTTGACACTTGTCCCACTCAACTTTTGACCACTTATAAGCCACAAATCAGCTCATTTCCTCTTCATTTGCTGAGAGCTTTTTCAAAAACGAATTTCATCTTCTCTCTAGTTCTTCCATGGTTGCTTGAGGTCTTCATCTTCATCTTCAATCATCCATTCATCATTTGGCCAAGAGTTCTTCATTAAAGTTGTAGAGCTCAAGAAGAGGAGCATTTCCATCCGATTGGTTTCCTTTATTGCTTTCTTTGGTGTATAACTTGTAAGTTACTTTCTTCATCTTCTTCTTTTAAGTTCTCATTGACCCTAAGGAAGCAAAGCCTATGGTGGTTGAGGTCAATGAGGACACATGTATGCCTTCCATGCTATCTTCTTTTATGTTGAGATTTTGATCTTGTTAGGAGCATGTATAGGTTGAATTCTTGCTTGTGAAAGTCTATATTATTCTTTCATCTTGTCTATTTAAGGTTTTAAACATGTTAGAGACATGTATATTATTTGTTGTTGGAAGTTTGTTCATATGAGAATGCCCTAAATGGAGCCTACATTATATGTTGTTATGTTGTATGTGTTCTATCTTATGAAATGAACTCTATGATGAACATGAATCACTTTGCATTGCCTTGGTGAATTTAATACCTTGTTGAACCTAGAAATGACCTAGGTTGGGTTATGAAGCATATAGCTTCAATTTCTCCAAATTTGGGAATTTAGAGCAAAGACTCAACGGAGTCGACTCTAGGGAATATTTGAACGTGTTGAACCCTAATTTCAATCCCTACGAAGTTTGAACACCGTTTGACTTGGGTTACTCAAGTATGAGCTTAGTTTGATTGTTTATATCAAGTTTATATGAAAGGTTGGTTTTGTGCAATTTAATTGCCTTGATATGACTTTATGGTAGAGATTGATACCCTACTTGGTTGGTCGAGTTCGCTCTTGTCGAATTCGGTCTTTGATTGGTTTAGTCAAGTAAATATCTACTTGTGCATCACATTGAGTCCACCGGTGACATTATTTGGTTTGTTTATTGGGTCAAGGTGGGACGATGCACGCCTTCACGAATTATGGGATTCGTGCTCGCTATGGATCGCCGCACCTAGGACTTCACACACACCTCCATTGTTGTTGGCCGCAATGGGAAGTAGCCCCTTTGCCGTACGCTTTGCCGCATTGGCTTGCTATCTAGATCGAGTGGTACTTGATAAAAGTTGATGCATTCACAGAGCATCAATGTTGCACGATAAAGTATAATAAAGTTTTATTGCAGGAACTGAACTACGGCGTGACTATATCATATCCTACTTGTATGATTTACTTTCCCGCACTTACGTGAACAACGTGCTAAGTGCTAAGTGTGATATATGCGATGATATAATGTCATGAGATAAATGTCATGCTATAACATGAACATGCATTGTAGTAACTTACTAAGTCTTTCGACTTACCCTATTTGTTTGCTTTGTCTTTCCTTAGATCCGAGCCGAGGAGACGGTCCGGGATAGACTCGCTTGTGCTCGTTTGGTTGTTGTGTTAGCAGGTTGCTCTTTTGGACATCTATTAGTTAACCTTTTATTTTGGAAAGGACGTTGGGAAGCAAGTCATGTAGACTTGGCTTGGGGATTTTGTTGTTGTTGTAACTTAACTACTTAACACTTGTAATCTTTTGGTATGCCGACTTATATGTCGAGCCTGTTTATATGTGTATGGTTCACTACGGTTTTCTTCCGCTAAAGCTCGTTTAATTGTTGTTGTTGTGTCTCCGGCATGTTGTGGCCGTTGAGGTTATTATAAGCATGTGTTAATAATTGTAGGAGTAGTTGTTGGGTTCCGGCTGTAACGTCGCCGATGACTTGTTTATTTTAGGTTGCTTTTCCGGCCAAGTGTAGCCGAGTTGTTGTTTGTATGCGATGTTGCGCCACATGAATTTCATAATCCTACTATGCATGCTTGTGTTATTGATTATTTGGACGGCACGACTCGGGATCTCGCATTGGGGTCCGGGTCGGGTCGTCACAGATACAGACCAAATCAGTTTAAGAGCAGATTACAGACCCAAACATGAAAATATTGTTTAGACACAACCAACCACAGATTTTACAAATAATCAACCATACAGAATATCAAAGCAACCATAAGAACCACTGTTTCAGCATCAATCTGTTACATCTTCAGCAGCAGCAGGAACAACTTCAGGAAACTTACACTTACACCCCCTATTTGGCCTGAATGCATGGCCAACCAAGCAGTGTATTGAGCAGCCAAAGACTTAAGAAGTGCAGTTTGAGTTTCCAGAATTTCCAATTGAGAATTCACCATTGTCAACTGTTCAGATACAAAGGCTATGGAAATAGGGGCTGAAGGATGTGTTGAGATATGTGATGTAGCTACATTAGAAGTAGCATTGATAGCAGTAGGAACAGATGGTTGTGATGAACCAGGAATAGAAGCAGAAAGGTTTGTGGACACTGGAACATATGGATGAACAAGAGGAAGATTGACAATCCTATCTCCTCTCAAAAGTTTGGCTGAGATGTAGGTTTAAGAATGGGAGAGAGTCTAGTTCCAGCAGAGGGTGAGTAACCTTGGGAGACTAAGATTTTGTAAATCGAAGAAGGAAAAATCAAAGATCTCTTATCACCTTCTGACTCAGCTAAAGAAGTGATCTTTTTGAAGGCAAAATCTCCAAAATCAAAGGGTTTATTAGTTCAAATCTGATACAGTACCCTAGCATGCTCTTCAGTGAGTGTGTTTGTGTTAGTTGTGGGTGACCAGGTTGCACAACATATTTTATGCATAAGTGCATAAAGTGAGGAAAGCTGTGAAGTACTAATGGATGAGCCTTTCCCAGGTCACTTGGTCAAGGTGACACCAGTCAATTCCAAGGCACACAGATTTAAATCAGAATTCATGGCAAAATGACCAGACACGGGAGTGTTAAACATGTCATTGATGATAGAAGATGAAAACCGATACCATCTACCATGAACAAATTTGTTTTCAAACCTAGCATCAGAGGTTGAAGAGATACGCTTCTCAAGATTGGCATAAAATTCATATATGAGATCACGAAAGTATGGGGAGGTAGAAGAAAGTGTCCCTATCAGACCTCTATCAGTGAAAATTTGGGTCATGTTTTGAGCAGACAACTCAACTGAGGGAATAATTCGTTCATCCACTATTTTGCAAGAAGTATTATACCGAACAGAAGAAACCTTTGAAATAAATTTAGATGAGAAAGCTTTACCAACTGAGGTGGCCACAGAACCAGAAGGCTTGGAAATTTTGGATGTAGCTACATTGGCTGAAGATGCCCGACTTCTGGTGAATCGCACAGGAGCCTCCTCAGTATCTTCGCTATCCACAGGCGTGGCTTCTTTGCTTTCAAAATTCTTGTCCGAACTATCATCGAATTTGGAAGAGCTGGACTGATGAACTAAATTTTCTGCAACAGGATGGGAAGATTGTGAAGATTTCTGAGGAGAAGCAGTCTTCAACTGAACAAGGTAATCTGCCAAAGTTCTATCTTCATCAGAAAAATTGATATCAGCGATGGACGCTGAAGGAGAACCGTGCTCGGAATTAGAGGACTCTTGAGCTTGAACCGAAGAATCTGGTGGAAATGCAACTCGCGGTGATGGTATAGGATAATCATCGTCTCAAGCTTCCTCTTCGACTGGAGCAATGACTAGAGAAGCAGGTTGAGAAGCTGTTTCTTGAACAACTGGGGTTGGCCCTGTTTTAGGAACAAAGTCCTCATCATCGGTGTCCCTATCAATGGTCACTGATTCTTCAAAAATTCCAGGAACCACTTTGTGTTTCTTGGTAGCAATAACATCCTCTTCGCTTGGATTGTCGAAATTTGAGGGAATACCTCTGAGCCTCTTCGATTTTTGCGAACTAGGGTTACCAATTTGGGGTAACCCTGATAAATCACCTGGATGGTCCACATCTATTGCGTTACCTTTTTCTCCTGGAAGAATCATAGTCAAAGGTTCATGTAATGGTTGAGCAACGACAATGGCTGCGAGGGGATTTTCAGGAGATGAAAAAGGGGTCGATGTAGCTTCATTGGAAGCTACATCTGAGGATGGATTGTGTTTGGAGATTTCGTGTGCAGAAGATAAGGTGGAGGCCATGGATAATTTGAGGAGAGAAACAAGAACGGAAGACGAGGGAAGAAGGATTTCGAGGAAGAAGTTTTGCAAGAAATTTTCTGTCGGATCTTGAAGGATGAGAAGCTTCTTGGAGAAGTGATTTCTTCCTTCCTGAAAAACAACACTAATAACCCCACTAATAACAATTAGTCGTTAGAAACTTAATTACATGGAATGGGAGAAGCCTTAACAACTAATCAAAATTCAAAATTTAGATAAAAAAAATCAAATATTAACCAGTCATAATGGAGAGATAAAAATCTGTTGTAATTGTCATGAGAAATAGGTGGAGGATTAAATGTGAAAGAATAACAACTAATTTCTGATTTCAAAATTTGAATATTTCAAAATTAATCAAGTATTTTGAGGATGCACAACACTTAATTAACCAAAATTGCTACAATACCAACTTGTCAAAACAGTAAGTAAAATCCAGTTCAGGGCCTCATGATCAACACACAGATTAGACAACCACATAAAATTTCAACATGGAGAACAATAATATAGAGATTGCACTAATCTTTTATAGAAACAAAAACATCAAGGGGCTGATATGATCACCACAAAATATGTCCTAGAAAAATATGCCTAACATGTGCTGAAAAACAAGAGAAACAATGCAGTCACACACATGTGATATGTCTAGATCATCTAAATGTAGTTCCCAATGTAGTTGCATTGGAAGACACATTCGCCAAAGTTATGATTTTATGTACAAATTCTCATTTTTTGTTCACCAAATCAACACATAACTCCCATAAAAACCATAGGTACTTTATTTCCCTAGGTGAATAGCTTTAATTTATTTTAAGCATATTCAACAAATGCCACTAGGAACCTTTCACACTATTTACCAAGGGTAGCAACTTTACTTATTGATCAACAACTGTGAATCCGAGGATTCACAGTTCCAAAAGAAATGTGCCACAACCTTGTCCATAGGTAGCTCTTTTCCGTTAGGTAGCTTTCACACTTTTTCAATTATAGGGAGTCAATTTTCTCAAGATCAACCCATGAAAGCCTAAGCTCCATAGTACTTTGAAAATTGCAGCTTCCCAAAAATTTCAAAAGGTAGCTCTTTCCTTTGTGGTCTAAAGATTTTTTCTTTTTTCAGTTTCAATATACCTTTTAGGGAGATGGTGAGGAGAATCAGAAAATCATAACAGATATAGAATGCATATCCAGGTCAACAAACAAAGGTACTAAAACATAAAGAATGAAACTAGTGTGCCCCCCTAAAATGCAATGCAATATGCCTAATATATTTCTATATATATATAGAAAGAAGTGAGGGGTCACATGGCACACATACCGAGAGATTTCCTAAGATTTATAAATCTCTCAAAGTCTAGACTCTTTGTGAAAATATCAGCCAATTGATTTTCTGTTCCCACATGTTCAATGCAAACAATGCCTTGTTCAACCAAGTCTCTAATAAAATGGTGTCTTATATCAATGTGCTTAGTTCTAGAGTGTTGAACATGATTTTTTGTTAAACTTATGGCACTGGTGTTGTCACAATACATAGTTAATACATTGCTATGTAAACCATAATCTTTGATCATTTGATTCATCCATAAGAGTTGTGTACATCCACTACTAGCAGCTATATACTCAGATTCAGATGTTGATAGGGCAACACAATTTTGTTTTTTACTAAACCATGAAATCAAGTTGTTTCCCAAATAAAAACATCCACCTGAGGTGCTTCTCATATCATCAACACTACCAGCCCAATCAACATCACTAAAACCAACAAGACTGGTGTTAGTGTGTTTTGTGTACCATGAACCCATGGTACAAGCCTCACCAACATACCTAATTATTCTTTTCACAGCTTTTAAGTGGGAGACTTTAGGGTTTGCTTGATACCTGGCACACAAACACACACTATACATGATGTCTGGATGGGTGGCAGTCAAATACAACAAACTTCCAATCATACTCCTATATAATGTATGGTCAACACTTTCAAAATTTTCATCTTTGTGAAGTTTATTGGATGTACCCACAGGGGTTTTCTTTTGTTTGCCATTCTCAAGATTGAATTTCTTCACCAATTTAAGAGCATACTTGGCTTGAGATATGAACATTCCTTCATGTAGTTGTTTAACTTGAATTCCCAAAAAGTAAGTCAACTCTCCTACCATACTCATCTCAAAAGTGGAAGTCATGCAATTAACAAATTCTTTTTCCAAGGATTTGGAGGTGGATCCAAACACAATGTCATCAACATAAATTTGTGCTATCAAAATGTGTTTGTCTTGATTTTGAATAAAAAGAGTTTTATCCACCTCTCCCCTTCTAAACCCACTTTTCAAAAGATGGCCTGTAAGTCTCCCATACCAAGCTCTAGGAGCTTGTTTGAGTCCATACGAGGCCTTCTTCAATTTAAAAACATGATTGGGTTTATGGGGGTCCTCAAAACCTTTCGGTTGTTCTACAAAAACTTCTTCTTCAAGAATACCATTTAGAAAAGCACTCTTAACATCCATTTGTTGAAGAGTTATATCAAGAAAGCATGCAATGGCAAGAAGCCGACGAATGGACTCAATACGGGCTACATGAGCAAAGGTTTCATCAAAATCCACCCCCTCAACTTGTGTATACCCTTGAGCCACAAGTCTTGCTTTATTTCTTATTATTTCTCCCACTTCATTTGTTTTGTTTTTGAAAATCCATTTTGTTCCAATAACATTAACTGAAGTAGGTCTAGGAACAAGATACCAAACATCGTTTTTATTAAATTGGTCAAGTTCTTCATGCATGGCGTTTATCCAACATTCATCTTTAAGAGCCTCATGCACATTTTGGGTTCAATGGTGGATGCAAAACAAGATGCATGTATTTCTTCAATTTCTAGAGTAGACAAGCAAGCAAGCTTTTTATATTCCACCTTACATTTTCTTCTAGTTGATACACCATCCTGAATTTTACCTATGATTTGAGACATGGGATGTGTTTTCTGAAGTTTACTTGGTATGTCATATCCCTGATCAGTCAAACTGGACTGATTATCAGCCTGTTCTGAATCAATTTCAACTTCTGCCAAGTTTTTCTCCAATGTGGCTTCCGATGTAGCTACATTCAGAATCACATTGGGTGCACATTCTGAATAACATCGAGTGAACTTCCTAATTCTACAGGTTCTGCTCGATCGGCTACTGGTTCACTGGATTCAGATGCTGGTTCTGCATCGTTGTTTCCAAAATCAAGAATACCTGCAACATCTTCTTCGACAGTTTTGTGGCCAAGATCCGTTCGATCATCAAAGACAATATTCATAGATTCCATAATAGTCTTAGTCCTAAGATTAAAGACTCTGTAAGCATGGCTATTAGTTGAGTAACCCATGAAAACACACTTGTCACTTTTAGAATCAAATTTGGAAAGTTGATCTCTATCATTGAGAAGGTAGCACACACAACCAAAAACATGAAAATATTTTAAGGTTGGTTTCTTTCCTAGTAGGATTTCATAAGGTGTCATTGTACTGCCTGGTCTCAAGAAAACCCTATTTCCAATGTGACATGCTGTGTTTAAAGCTTCAGCCCAAAACCTTTTTGCCAAATTTTTTGAGGTCAACATAACTCTTGCCATTTCTTGTAGTGTCCTATTCTTTCTTTCCGCCACTCCATTTTGTTGTGGAGTTTTGGGTGCAGAAAATTCATGAGAGATGCCATTAGAGGCACAATAGTTAGAAAAGGAGGAATTTTCATATTCTGTGCCATGATCTGATCTAATTCTAATAAGCTTTAGATCATATAAGTTCATAACACGGGTGTACCAAATTTTGAAGGCCTCAAAAGTTTCAGATTTTTCTCTTAAGAAAATAACCCAAGTATATCTAGAAAAATCATCCACACAAACAAAAGTGTATTTCTTCTTTCCTAAACTTTCTACCTCAATGGGACCCATGAGATCAATATGGATCATCTATAAACACCTAGATGTGGAACACTGAGATATAGGAAGATGAGAGGCTTTAACTTGCTTACCTTTTTGACAAGGTCCACATACCTTGGTGTAGTTCTTGTCCAAATTTGGCAACCCTTTTACTGCATCATGTTTCACAAGCTCATGAAGCTTACGAAAACTCATATGTCCTAGTTTTTGATGCCAAATATATGTAATGTCAAGGCTAGCTTTATGATATGATGAACTATTGTTAAACATATAACAGTTGTCAGATGACCTTGTACCTGTCAGAAGACACTTGTTAGTCTGATCAAAAACTTCACAGAAATTTTTATCAAACCTTACCTGAAGGTCATCATCACATAGTTAGCTTACACTGATCAAATTTGTTCTAAGTCCTTCCACATGATAAACATTTGAGAGATTTGGAAGACCATCAACATTCAAAGTGCCTTTGCCAATAATCTTGCCCTTGGCACCACCTCCATAGGTCACTGAACCACCATTAATGCTCACATAGTCCTTCAAGTTCTAAATAGAACCTGTCATATGTCTAGAGCAACCACTATCAAAGTACCATGATCCTGCTATATATGATTTCAAGGATGTAAATGTCACATTGCATGTTTCATCATCAGACCACTTTACACCAGGACATATGTCAAATGGTTCACAATATTTGGATTTACACTTGTCATTACAGCTTTTGGGAACCCACTTTTGTTTAAAAATTTTAGGTTGATTTTTCTGAGGATGTGATTTCTGATGTGTCTTCGAATGTGACTGCCAATGTGACTTCCAATGCTGCTGCATTGGATGCTGCCTTGGCTGTTGCATTCGATGTTGCATCTGATTTTTTACCAAGAATGCCTTCCTCACTTCATCCTTATACATAGCCTTTTTCAGAAAACAAAAAGGTTGTATATGTCCAGGCTTATGGAAAAAGTGACAAACAAAGTTTTTCTTTCTTGATTTTGGCTTTTCAAAGAATTCAGTTTGTTGAAAATTCTGAGAAGTTTGTTTAGATTCAGATGTGCCTTCTCCTTCTCTCACAAACATGTTTGGAACAAAACCAATACCTGCCTTGGATGTGTTACCTGAATTAAGCATCTCTTCCATTTTATGTTGGCTTGAATTCCATTTAGCAATGATATCGTTTGCTTGAATGAGCTGCTCCTTTAATCCTTCAATCTCAACATCCTTTTTGCTTAGCAAGCTTTCCAGCCTTATGATACAATCTTTCTGATCTTCATTGGCCTGTTTCAACAGCTCGTTTGCCTTACCAAGTAAAGTAACTTGGTGTGCTCATTTCTCCCAATCCTTGTATAATTCCTTGTACCCTTCCAGCAAATCAGACTCTGAATCTCCACCATCTTCTGGGATTGTGGGGTTAAAACAGTAGAGATTATCCCTGTTTCTGTTCACAACATCTTCTGATGTGACTTCCAATGTAGCTACATTGGCAGTCACATTGAACACAGAACCTGCACTTTCAGTTTCAGAATCATAGACAACAGTGAGTGTGATAAGATCACCTGGATCTTCTCCATCACTATCACTCAAAGTTGCTGAAAAATTCAAACCCTTTTTTCTTAGTGTATTTGCACATTGGTTAGCATAATGACCAAAACCTTGACATTCTCTACATTGAATTGAATCAATATTCTTTCCACTCTATGAAGATTTTGAACCAAAAGGATTTATGAAGGGTTTTTCTGGAGTTTGAAGAGAGTTTTCCTTGGGAGCAAACTTGGCAGAATCAGGTTTAAAATTGCTTTTCGAGCTTGATGATGGAGTTCTATTTTGACTCTTAGTTTTCAAAAAAATTTCTAAATTTAGTAGTCAAAAGAGCAATAGACTCACCTCCAAAATCAGACTCATCAATATCTTTTTGAATATCAAGCAGGTCAGAAGAGATATCAATAGGAGCAGACATAGCAATATTTTTCACAATAGGAGTAGAAGATGATGCTCCTTTGCCTTTTTGTTTGATTTGATCATTTAGGTTCAACTCAAAGTTTTGAAGGATACCAGCTAATCGATCAAAACTCATTTTGTCAATGTCATGTGCTTCATCTATAGCACATATTTTGACATTGAACCTTTCAGGCAAAGTTCTCATCATCTTGCTAACAAGACGTTCATTAGTAATGGGATCACCTAAAGCAAGAGCAGAGTTGGACATGTCAAGAAGTCTACCATAATAAGTCATAATATCTTCAGACTCACTCATTCCATTGTTTTCAAATTGTGTGGTGTGCAATTTTAGTTTAGAGGAGCGAACACTAGCAGGTCCTTCACACAAAGTCTGAAGGGCCTCCCAAACATCTTTAGCAGATTCATAGTTGGCAATCACCATAAAGGTATTAGCATCTAAAGCTTTATAAATAGCAGACAAAGCTTTTGAATTAAAAGACGTACTATTCCTATCTTCATTAGACCATTCAGATTCTTTGTTGATCTTGATATCACCATCAGAATCTGTAGTTTTAGGAGGAGTCCATCCATTCAGAACAGCAAGCCACACTCTTTCATCAATTGATTTGATGAAGATGCACATCTTGACTTTCCAAATAGAATAGTTGGCATTAGTCAAAGTAGGAAGATGAACGACATTCTCGTATTGAGAATCCATTACGGCTATTACCAGAATCAACTCTTAGTGATGTCAAGAGAAGGCTCTGATACCAATTGAAAGATCACACTAGCTAGGATTCTCAAGAGAAACCAAAGGAATTTCCAATGTAGTTGTGAATGTAGCTACAATGGGAATAACAATGGTTAGATATTGACAAAGCAGTGGAAGACAAATACTAAAATAGAGAACAGATTGCAAAAAGTTTACCAAAACAATCTACAAGTTTATACTTGTAGACCTAGCCTCAAGGCCACAAAGATTTCACTAAAAGAATAATTGTTTTACACAAAAACAATTGTGAAATCACTCACAAAAATATTCTCACAAGACAACAAGTCTTGGAGAACAAAAACCCAACATAAACAGAATAGACCAAACGTGGGAAGAAATAAAAACAACTTCCTAAAAACTGAAACAGGAAGGACAAACAGTTTTCCAGAATTCCGATGTTACTGCGAATGTTATAACATCAACGAAATGAGATTTGACTGGAAATTTCGAGACTCCTTGCTTCTAAACACATCTTTATGGATTTTTATTCTCTCTCTAAAGCTCTGTCAACAGTCCGTATCCTTGCTCCTTTATTTATAGCTATGTGATGTCCTACACACACGCAAACAATCCATCTACTACAAGGAAAATGATTAGCAATATGGAAGGACCAACTACTTACCAATTCAATGAGATTTTATTACCAAATATCAAAGTACTCAAGAATCACGGATTACCTAGGATTTATACTAAGATTTTGTAAAACCCTAGTTTATTGCTTGCTTGTTTATTTCATGAGTTCATACTTTCATAATCATCATTAGTATGTTAACTTAGCTCACTCATATGTTTAAAGTTGATGGCATTTTCATTGACGTCGTTTGAGATGCTCGTACGCACCTTTCCTTCACGAGATGCTTCGAAACTCGGGTTTGTGTTTTATGTTGTAAACACATTGTTAAATGTTAGAGACCTCTCCTAACATCATTAACACACTTTAGATGTTGGTTGAATGCTAGTTGCATCGTCGGTTTGGTTGCTAGTTTGATTCTAGTCGTAACCTTTCTCCGTTTGACCTTTTTGGTTGTTGTTTGGGAGTGTTTTTCCTAAGTTCCAAGCCATGTTTGATTGAGGTTTGATCATTGATTTGCCTTGGTTATGTTTTAGAGGACTTTAAAAGTGAATTCTAGACACTTTTTGGCTTTGGAGGACTTGAGGGTGCAAGGGGGAAAGACCTAGAACTTGCAAGGGAGCAAAATGGAAATATTAAGTTCAACAGAGTGAAGTGCTTGCATGGTCTAGGACCCATGCGACCGCATCAAGCCATTTCCAGATTTCGGAATTTTCTGCATATTCAACAATTTGACCAACTAAACCCCACCCAAACCCAACCTAACCCACCCTAAACCACCCTAGTTCGTCCTACCTAGGCTCTCTTGCATGCTTGACAAGTTTTGGGGGTTTTGAATGTATGTACAACACTTGGGAAAGAAAGACCTCCAACATGCACAACCATGCATTGGACACCTTCTCCCACCCCACTTCAGCCATTGTGTGACCAAATACCTCTTCTAAGCTATCCTAATAAGTCATTCTCTTCCAATCTCATGGCTGATCAGTTTATACAAGTTATAGAGAGTTTATTCAAGGTTCTTGAGTGTTCATCAATGGTGGCCAAGTCTTGAGGAAGCCATTTCCAAAACCAAACCATAGAAGTGAAGAGGAGGGCAATGAGAACACATACCCACCTTTGGATGGACGTTTTGTACAACTTGTAGAGCTTATTTAAGGTGAGTTACAACATCTCTTCTTATTTATTTTAGCCTCATTGACCCTAGGGAAAACAATCTTGCTATATGAGGTCAATGAGAGCACTTAGGGCTTTGTAGAGATGTCATGTTCTAGTATATGCTATATGATGAATTTTGGTTGTATGAACAGATTATAGACATATTATAAGCCATGATTATAATGTTATTTAGGTGTGATAATGTATGATAAACCATTCTACCTTGTTGTTTAAGTGTTGGAAGCATATTGGATGAGATAGTTAGGCTTGTAGAGATGCCATGTTCTCGTATATGCTAAATGATGTATTTTGGGTTGTATAAACAGATTATGATCAGATTGTAAATCATGATTTTAATGTTATTTAGGTGTGATAATGTATGATAAATCATTCCATCTTGTTGTTTAAGCATTGGGAGCATGTTTGATGAAATAGTTAGGCTTGTAGAGATGCCATGTTCTCGTATATGCTAAATGATGCATTTTTGGTTGTATGATCAGATTATGAACATGTTATAAACCATTTTTATGATGTTATTTATGTGTGGTAATGTATGATAAATCACCCTACTTTGTTGTTAAAGTGTTGGGTGCATATTTGATAAAATGGTTAGACTCCTATTTGATGAAATGACAAGAATGTATATGCCTAGTTTGTGACTTTGATTCTATGTTCATACTTGATTGTTTGATTGGGGTTTTATGGGTTTAATGACCTTAGTAACCTATTTAATTACGTTAGTATGGACATAGGAGAGTATTGAGGCTAATGGCTTCTATACCCTAATTTTGAAAGATTGATTATGACTCAACGGAGTTGACCATTGTGTTAGTATGACATTAAGGAGTAATATGCCTAAGTCCTACGAATTTTGGGGTAGTATTAATGGAGGTTAAGCCTCCAAGCATTTTAAAGTGTATGAAGAACACTTGATGATTAGAGCCTTGATTTTATCTCTAATGTGATTATGTGCTAGTTGTGAATTAAAAGCATGACTAGATGATTGTAGAGTACATGCCTACTTATTTGAACATATGAATATGAATTACGTGTGCTTGAAGTTTGAGTCCAGCTGGAGTCGGTTTGTTGAGTCTTTGGGGCGGGACGATGCATCATCTTCACGAATTGTGAGATTCGTGATTTTGATGGACCGCCGCGCCGGATTGCACACACCCTCTATCGATGGCCACGGTAGGGAAGTAGTTGATCTTAGTTGTAGTATGGAAAGATGACTTTGATAACTATCGGAACTCAAGCGGCGAAATGTCTCGAGGACATCGATATCCACGAAAGGGATATCGAGGACACATAAAGTGTAAGATCCCGATTCCCGGTTAGCTTGAATTGCGTGCAATGCTCGCATCTCTTCTTCGGTTGATCGCTTGTTTGGTTGTGAGAGAGTCTAAATGTGTATGAGAGACCACAATAAGACTAAAACACTTTTAGGAGATGTCATTTAGTGGTTGACTTGTTAAAGTCAAAAGTCGTAACCGACGATAGTCGAAATGCGACGATTGAGAGTTTATACGGGTTTTGTGTTTCTGACCTCGATTTGGTCCCAGATCTTTACATGATGATTAAATAACATGTTTAGATGTGTTAGACTTCTAATTGGATGTATTCCATAAGTGTCGTGAAGTTTTGACGCCTCGAGAATAGCAATTCTCCTTATCACGTAGTTTGAGTGGAGCGGGCGAACGCCTCGCCCTTCGAGCCTATTCCCCTATCTGTTGAGCATCATCTGAGAGGCATTCAGGCCTATTGTGTAGCCCTAATAAGTGTTTACAATCATGGGTTATTACCCGTCGGTTTGTGGTTTCATTCGACGTTTAGATAGCAAGTCGTTACGTCTTGTGTCGGTTTTGCCCCGAGTAAAACCCTAAAATGTTGCTTGATTGTTCTATGCATGAATTCATACATTGATAACCATCATAAACATGTTCATTTAGCTCCCGTATATGTTTAGAGGCAATAGCATGATCGTTGACGTCGTTTGAGATGCACGTATGCATTCTTCTTTCGCGAGATGCGTTGAATCTCGGGTTGATATTTTATGTGGTTAACACATGGATAATTGTTAGAAGGCATTCAAAACATCATTAACATGCCTTGGATATTGGTTAGATGTTGGTTGCATCGTCGGTTTGGTTGCTAGTTGGATTCTAGCGAAAACCCTTTTCAGTTTCACTTTTCCAGTCGTCGTTCGGAGTGCTGAGTTCTTGGCCCTATTTTGATGAGGTTTGAGACTTGAATCCTTTGGTTATAGATTAGAGGATATTAAGGTTGAATAGTAGACCAATTTTGGCTTGGAAGGACTCGAGAACGCACGCGGGAGAGGCCGGGATCGAGCAAGAAAGCGGAAAAACCCTAATTGCTGGAAATCACATGATGCGGTCGCATCATGTATGCCCCATGCGACCGCAAGGGGGCCTGCTTCCAATTTACGGGATTTTGACCCTTTATCCATTCTGTCCGAAATTTGGCCACTTAAACCTAATCTAAACACATCCTAAACTAACCTAATTAGCCTAACACTAATCCTAAACATCTATTAGGGGATTAGGGGGTAATTAGTGACCTAATTAGAGCAACTAATCCCCCATATAAAACCCAATTCAGCCGCTCTCTACACTTGCCCGACCAAACAGTTTGCAGCTCTTCCTTGGGCGATTTCTTCAAGCCTTCAAGAGACCTGGGAGGAGCTTGTGTGAAGGTGAATTTCTAGGGTTTCAAAGGGGCCAAACTTGGTGTCCATCATCAAGGTCTTCTTCTTCCCCAATCTACCAACAAATTTGAAGAGGAGTTGAAGAGAAGACACCCACTTCCCAATCCGAAAATTCTGATTTTTAGGGCTGAGATTTTTGTAAGTTCTACCTTCCTTC
Source organism: Codonopsis lanceolata (assembly GCA_013146195.2). Lineage (NCBI taxonomy): Eukaryota > Viridiplantae > Streptophyta > Magnoliopsida > Asterales > Campanulaceae > Codonopsis > Codonopsis lanceolata. The sequence continues at coordinate 19,881 of JABEVN020001278.1, forward strand.
CTCTTCTTTTTAGGCTCCATTGACCCTAGGGAATCAACCATGTGTGCTATGTGGGTCAATGGAAGCCATTGTTAGGGCTTCTAGAAATGCATGAACCCTAGGATTGCAAGATTTTTGTTAGAGCTTGATTGGCCTATGTGAGACCATGTGTATGTGAAATTGATGTTCTAAATTGTCTAATGAACTTGGTTATGTGAATTATCCATGAGTATAGCACTTGATTTGGTAGAGATGCTTGGAGGGTGTTTTGCCCCAATTATGTGTTGGCTTGTTAAACATGGTGGTAAGCTTGATTATCTTGTTATTCATGTTTAATGTAGCATATTAAACATTGTTATGTGATTTAATCATGTATGTTGAGCATGATTTGGTGGAGATACTTGGAAGGAATTTTACCCAAATGTTGATTTATCTTAATGAGTATGATGTTAAGCTTGAATAATGTGTTATATATGTATAGTAGAGTGTATTAATACATGTTACATAATTTATTCAAGTTTTGGAAGGCATGATTGGTAAAGTGATTTAATTGAGTTTATGCACAATTTACCAATTTGTTCTATGATGCATTGTTAAGAGTTTTGTTGGGTTTATGTGAGTTCATTGAACTTGGGAACATGATTATTGGCGATAGTTATGGACATAGGGGGGATATTGAAGCCCATGCTTCTATACCCTTATTTTTGGAAAACTTAGATTGAACTCAACGGAGTTAACCTTTGGGTTAGTTTGAATCCTAGGAACTATAATTTTAAGTCCTACGGAATTTTGGGTAGAATTTATGGAGGTCGAGCCTCCAAGAAGTTTTGAAGTGTGTGAAGCACACTTGATTATGAAACTTATATGATTCTCGGTTATGATGTTTTTGCTAGTTGTGAATGAATTACATGACTAGTTTGATAGTAGAGTGTTTACCTACTTGTTTTGAGCATATGAGTATATATTACTTGTGCTTGGGTTTTAAGTCCAGATGGCGTCGGTCTGTTGAGTCTTTGGTGGGGCGATACATCGTCTTCACGAATTATGGGATTCGTGATCGCGATGTATCGCCGTCGGTTTGCACACACCCTCCATCGATGGCCACGGTGGGGAAGTAGTTTATCTTAGTTGTAGTAATACACATGACTTTGATAACTATGGAACTCGGCGGAGGCGTCTCGGGGACGTCGATATCTGAGAGGGATATCGAGGGCACATAAAGGTTTTGCACGTGTTTTTGCGGGAGAGCGGAGGAATTGGGTAATGGTATCATATCTCCTTATACATGAATTGTTTCACAAGTGCTTAAGTGAATAACGTGCTTGGTGAATTGGATATGATATGATGGTTTGTTTTGGTTTCTTACATGTTATACTTAATAGATAACATATGGATTAATGTTGTTAAGCATGTATGCTATCACATGAGTATTATTGGAATGTGGTTTTATGCCAAAGGTATAGATCATTATGGTTAAGTTATATGCCTTGACATGAATATTATGGGAAGGCTATGTTATAACAATAACATGAATTCCGTTGTTATGTTAATATGCTTTATCATGAATATTATTCGGATATGGCATTATGTTAAAAGCAGAATTATTGTTGTTAAGTTTATATGCCTTGACATGTAAATCATCGGAAGGCTATGACATATCAATAACAAGAATTATGATCGTTAAGCGTATAAATGCCTTGACATGGATTTTAGTGAAATGTTATACTACAATGATAACATGTTTTATTTATGTTGAGCATGGATGCCATAACATGATTTTTATATAAGGTTATTTCATGACGATAGCATGATGTGAATTATGATTGAGTATTATGCCATGATAGGAAGTTACGGTTAGTAACTTACTAAGTCATTGTGACTTACTTTTATTTGTTGGTTGTGATTCCCTAGATCCAAGTCGCTCGAGCGGATCCAAGTAAATCAGAAGATTGCGTTGACAAAGATTCTTTTGGCAAGGTTGCTACTTAGATGTTTGCTTTGTTTTTGGTGAGGTCGTTGGGAAGATGAAGTTATATAAACTTCATAAATTTGGGTAGCAAACCTGTATTTTTGTAATGTTATAATTATGTTGTTAGCTTATTTTTTGGTAGCCGACCGGTAGAAGTCGTGCTAGATGTATATTTAGTAGTTAAACTTCCATATGTTTTAAGTTGTTAGTACTTATATTTGTTAGTACTTATGTTGTTGGTGTTGGTTTTAGTCGCGCTTGGTTTATTGGTGAAAAATGTTTAGCATGCTATATTGCTAGTTATTAATATGTTTGTTCTCCGGCATGTGTTTAGCCGTTGAGTTGTTAGACTAGAGTCTTAGACTTAGTTTAATGTTGGGTTCCGGCCGTAGTTTCGCCGATGACTTGGTTTTATTTTATGCTAAATATTTGAATTGCATAACAGGGAGTTTGTGCTACGTGCCCAATGTTGCGGCACGCGAGTCGAATTTTTGGACCGAGAGATTAATCATCTCTTTGGTTGTTTTAGTTTGAGCTTGTTAGCTCGGGCGCCACTGTTTTATTTCATTTGCTTCCGCATGTGTCTTGAGTTGTCGGTGTATCGCCGTTATGGCCTACCCATTATTTGCTACTTGTTTGTTGTTATTTGCTTCGGCGCACGACCTTGGGATTTCGTCTTGGGATCCGGGTCGGGTCGTCACAGTTGGTATCAGAGCTATGATTATAAATTTAGCTTTCAGCCGGGATAGGTTCCTTGGCTTTGGGGGTTGGTTTTGTGTGATTTATTATATCTTAACGTCGAGAGTTATAGCATGTTAAGATGTTTGAACTAGAATAGAGGTTAGCACTAGTAGAGGTGCCAATGTTGATATGTATAGAGTGGTACTAGTAATATCCGTGAATGAGAGTCCACCGGAGAATTGGTGGCAAATATGATGATATTGCGAATTAATATTTAAGTGAAGATCACAGAGTTAATACATTGGAGTAGCACACTTAGTACCGAATGAGACTAGGAAGACTCCATAAATTGTGAAAGGGTTAAGGATTAAGGATGAGATGTTGCAGGCAATTTATTTTGTTAAGGCTTACGGATTTCGAGAGGCTGTGGTTTATACTTACGAGAAAAAGTTAAATGTTAAGGAACGCACCTGAGAGAGGACCTCAGGGAATATTAAGGTTGATGATGTGGTTAGAGGACAGTTAGTACCTCTTGAAACTGTATAGGCAAATCCGTGGACTAGTAAGCGGAGTGATGCTTTTACCTAAAATCATAGATGAAAAGGTGATAATTTATTATATAAATTTCGTTTGAGAAATAGGACACCGAGTGTAGGTGTTGGAACAATATAGACAAGTGTTTAGTCGATGGTGGTGATCACATTAGAATGGATTGCCTTAACTTGAGGATTAATGACTCTAAGAGCGCTAATAAGCAGTCTAGTGACCCTTAGTGAAATGGTTATAGACGAGCTAGGGTTTGAGGTTGTATGCGTGCGTGGCGGTTGGCCATTGCGGAGTTTTGAGACCTACCTTAGATAGGAGGTAATTCGGTATACGGATATTATGGTTGCTATTATCATTTGTTATGAGTGCACGTTGTATCGGTATCTCATGCGCATTGATACATACATTGCATTGTGTGTTGAGGATTAATTATTTTTGTTTCCTCGATTTATGGTTATTATTGAGGAGAATGTCCGGTATGGGATTGGGTTCTGGTTTTGGTTGAAATTTTGACTCGTCGGTAGGCGATCGATTGCGAAGGTAATACGGTTATGTAAGCCCATATGGATGGCGATGTTATACATATGTGAATATTGAATATGTGATAATGCTACTAGTGGTAAATACTAGTGGTGCGTTAAATTCGTATGCTCTATAGAGATATATGTACAGTAAAATAATTATACATTATTGTGTGATTTTTATGCGAGTAGGATACGCTCGAATTGCACGGGTAACAACTTGGTGGTTATGGGATGCGTTAAGATTATTACAGACGGGTATACCGTTTTATTGCGACTAATAGAGTGTCGTTACCACGCGAGGGTATTTCGTGTGTGTTTTGTCGAAGACAAGATTTTGGTTAATGTAATGATAAACTTTACGGAGTTTTGATGGTTGTGTGTACTAGAGTAAATATTAACTCTTTTCCTTGAGTTTACTATGAAAATATTATTAGGCGAGTATACTCGATATACGGACCTTGGTAATTGTTAGAACTTCCATTGCTTAGTGAATTACCACGATGGAAATTTATGAGTATGTTTTGTTGGCTTTGTGTTATGATTATGCACGATTGAATTGGCAATCACTTGTGTTGTAATGGTTGTTTGGTTAACCAATAGGCATGGTATCGAGTTACACGAAATATATGGATTATATGAGTTGCATAAATTGCATGAATTACATAAAGTATGCGTTAAAGTATGAGGATACTTGGTAATTGCATATCCCGTTTACATGATATATGTGTATACATGTAGCATTGCTAAATATGGGAATCTTAGCATTCGCTTGAGGATTAATTTATGGGTGAAATGTAAATGTTGTATGTAGAATATAAACATGACTAGTATTAACACATGTATTGTGTTTGTGATGGGAATTAACATATGGCTTTTATGTGAGTATGCATGGTAAATGCATTTTTGTTAAAAAGAAAAGACATGGTTTATAAGAGTAATAAATATGTCTAACGGAAATAGTTGTAATTGAGTATGAACATGCTTATATGCATTAGTAAGCAATGTAATTTGTTTAAAGTATAGCATGATAAAATCTTGATTCTCATGCCTTATGGATATGCCATGATTACACTGTTGCATGATTATGTGAGACTGTAGTAAAGGATGCTTAAGATTTTTCTCATAACCCTTGCAGCATCCTTGCAACGAAGCTTTTGAAATCCAATTTAGCCGGTACCCTAAATTGGTGATCAAAGAGGTTCGTTGGTGGACTAGGATTGGTAGTAAGCGTGTTAGAAATTGACTAAACCTCTTACCGTAAGAAAAGAAAAAAATAAATGGAATAATTTTCACATGATACTTTTATATGCATTGTCTATGATTTGGAAGTTGCGAGCACGACTTGCATGATCCTGAATGTTAACTTACTTGTGTTAGGAGTGTGTTGTGGAACACTCTTCCTTAAATTGTGCATTGCTCTATCGGCCATTTTTACCTCTCATGATTTAGAATCCTTGTATTTATATTTCATGTTGTAGCTTTCAAAGCAAATAGTTTCGGGAGACTTATGTTTATAAAGTCTTTGAATACGCTCAGGGGATATTTGGAATTCACATGCTTAATTAGTCATGGAATTTATGAGTGCTGCGACTCAAGTATGAGTCACGATATTTTCAACCTAAAGTGCTTGGTATTATGGTTATTGAAAATTTTTGAACTTGTGAATGTGGGATTTTTAGTAGTTTAGGTTTTACCTCCTTGGTTGATTTAAGATAGTAGACTCGGAGGCCGGAGTCTAGGTTGTGGTTCAGTGATAAGAAGTACGAGTTCAATATGAACCAAGATGGATTTTCGACTTTCAAGAGTAAAGTTTGTGTTCCTTCGCTTGATGATGTGTCTCGACAAATAGTTTCGTAACTCAATGTTTATGGTATGCTTAAACTTGTTATCTTTTTAAACTTTGGGGTTTGTGTACAAGATTGCCAAGACTGCTCATATGTGTTTCGCGACTTAATATGAGTCATATTATTTCCAATCTAAAGAGTTTTATGCGGGTCAGGCTCTATTAAGAGGTTTTGAAACCCGAGTTTGGGATCACTGTAGTTTGATCCTCATATACCGG
>JABEVN020001279.1:0-25645 GCA_013146195.2 Codonopsis lanceolata
AATTTAACCTTAACCACGCTAGTTTTGATTTCATACATCAGAGCCCTGAGACTTCTTAGTTTTGAACCGAGCATGGAACTCTTTCGAAAATTCTTTCTTTTTTCTATCGATAAGAAACCGGCGACTCCGGTCGCCAAACCCCAATTACTTCAAACTTCTCTCGAAAACCCTAACAAAGGGACGCCTCGACGCGAAACCCCGCTAGAATCCCGTAGGCCGGCCTTTTGCCCCTTATCTAAATAACTTAGCCATTGCCAAATATGATAAACAAGCCTTCCGAGCAGAGAGAACCTCACCGCAAAAACTTTCGTAAGACTTCTGAGTAAAAGATGGAAAGTGCGGCAAGATCGGGTCTCGATTGACCGCCCTAACCTCGATCTCCCAATATTACTAGCCGCAATTTATCCCCTGGCCAAGACGGCTGCGAACCACAAACCATCTTGGATCCCGAGGTGCCCCATCCGCTGGGAAACCGTCACTTGGAAACTTCCAAGTGAATGTCCGAGATGCTCCAATTCGAAGAAACCGCACTCCCGCTTCTCCCGATGGTTTGCATAATTTTTCCTTTTGTCTTATCATCACCGATTCCGCTTTCTCTTAACAACTATTTTCTTTCACGCATACGAGGCAATGGAGGATTCGAACCGCTTCTACAAGCGATGCAAGAGGCTCTGTATAGAACACCCAAATGGCCTGACAACCCCTCAGCCTCGACTCCCTACAATCCCACCAACATCGCGAGGAAACAACCTGACTAACTCCAAATTAAGTCAAACAAAGAAATACACACCACCAAATTCTCCAACCAAACTCCCGAATACATCCAAATTCAACAACAACAACCACAACAACAAACCCCAAAGATCAACAAATCACACCTCAAAGAACAAACTCAACAAAGAATCAAAAAGGCCTCTTCCCACTTCGCCTCGAAGAAGAACTCGATCGAAACCGACGAGCGATCCCCGTCAGAAGCCTAGTTCCCTTGAAAGCACCCATCCGGTAGAGACAATTTTGACATGCCGTAAAGTCGCGAACTAGCGACCAAATTGATTTAAATTGGGGCTGCTCCCGATCTAGCTAATATAAACACCAACAAGAGAGGCGGCCACGCCGCAAGCCTCCTGCTGGGATGCTAAAAAGACTCAAGCATACCTCAGACGTCAAAGCACCGAACTCGCCGCTTATCCCGGGTTGAGATCTGAATGTGCATGATCCGAGGTAACTCACTTCGCCTTTGTCCTCGCTCACACCTCTCTTTCACTTCTAACTTGGTTTATTTTTTCTCTTTCGATGGCCACCAAGACGAGCTTCTCTTTGATCGAATTTATCGACAATGTCAAGATTTCAAATTTCACATTCAGAAAATACTGAAAGAGCAAGTCAACTCACCGAGGGCCGAGTTGAAGGAAAGCGAGGAAAGCCCCGACCTCCAAAGTTACCGAGATCTCCAAGCCGGAAGAGGAGAAAGGATCCTTGACGCCACCTCACCTTTTCCAAGAAATCCAAGAGAGTGTTCTTAACAACATCACCCAAGTGAGGAAGGATCTGCGAGAAGCAACCAAATGAAATAGCTAGAAAGTGAAGAAAGATGCTACGTGGAGAACAAATCAAAACTCGAAAATCGAATCGTACAAGCCTCGCTGCTCAAAAGGAGAATCTGATCACCGAATACAAGAACTCAAGACTTTGCCGCTGCCGGAAGAAGAGGCGATCCTTTTCTTACTGGGGTTAACCATATTCTGCGACAATTGGCTTGTAGCGGTCTTGAGTTCAGGCCGGAACAACTTGCAACCTGGGGCACTAATACTCCCTTTTGTGCTGAAGCCCGCCCGGGACATGCCTTAGTCCCGTATTCTGCAGACGAGCTCATCTCCTTGGCCGAGCTGGACACTAGCAAAGGGCTGGACACTTGGACCCCTCCGCCCCCTGCAGAGATCACGATCAGCGAGCTGATGGCACAAATATGGTCAGGCAGAAATCCTGGAAACCAGAACTCGCTCCTCCCATCCCCGGAAGACAACAACGAAGCAGCCAATCCAGATACCGAAAATGAAGCAGCCGACCCACATGCCGAGAATGAAGGCCCGACCAACCAGGCTGGCGACAACCCTACACCAACTCTCGCTAACCCCATCGTACTTGATGAATCTTAAACTTTCAGAGCCTGCGTGCTCTAAGTCTCAAAACATTTGATACTTTTACCGTCTGTAATATTTTGTCCTTCGCTTGCTTTTGCTGACTAAACAATCTGCATGCTTTAGAAAAACGTTGTTTTTGCATCTGACTTTTTCCTGGATAGAAATATTTCCTATTCGGGTATAAAAGAAGTAAGCCCATTCCCGAACGTAAAACTCTCCATGCTTACAAATGGATAGATTATTAAGGAAAAACATCACCTCCCCAAACCAACTATCTCTTCGAGCGTAAAGCCCTTTATGCTCGAAGAAGATAGATTATTGAGGAAAAACATCACCTCCTCAAACCACCATCTCTTCGAGCGAAAGCCCTTTATGCTCAAGAAGATAGATTATTGAGGAAAACATCACCTCTCAAACCATCTCTTCGAGCAGAAAACCCTTTATGCTCGAAGAAGATAGATTATTGAGGAAAAATACCACCTCCTCAAACCGACTTTCCCTTCGAGTATAAAGCCCTTTATGCCCGAAGAAAGAAAGCTAACGAGGAAAACCACCCCTCAGACCAACTTTCCTTTCGAGCATAAAGCCCTTTATGCTCGAAGAGGGAAGTTCCTGAGGTAAAACTTAATTCGAGTAATCCCAATCTTAAAAAACCCCATTAAGCTTCATTATAATCATTTTTCACCAAATGGAAAAAATACACAAGCACATACTACTAGTACCAATTACCGATAATATTTCTTTAAATGATCTGCATGCCAAGGATGTTTTAGCTCGTCACCATCCTCTGTTCGCAACATGTAGGTGCCATCTTTAACGATCCTCGAAACCCGAAAAGTGGCCTTCCCATTTGGTGACAACTTCCCCATTCACCGATGACCCGTTGCCTCAATCTTACGGAGGACCCAATCCCCACAAAGAACGATCGACCACGAACTTCGCGTCGGTGAGCTTGCTCGTTGCTTATAGTTGGTCATTCTCATTTTGGCTTCTAGCCGCTTTTCCTCTAATAAATCCAAATCCGCTGCTCGAGCCGTACTGTTGGATTCGACATTGTAGTTTAATACCCTATGGGTGGGCAAGTACATCTCCACTGGAGCCATAGCATCAGACCCATAAGCTGGGGAAAAAGGTCTCTCCCCGTTGGCCCTTACGGTCGCTCTAACCGCCCACAAAGCGTAAGGCAACTCGTCTACCCATCTTCCAAATTTTCCAAGATAACTGACCCACTAAACAACTAATCTAAACACCTGGCTTTCAACGTGTTTGTAGATCCTCCGAGCCCAACTCGAAACACAAAGAATAAATGTAAAAGCTGGCGGGGGCACTCACGCAAAGCCCTCCGGCGTGTGAATTAGCACAAGAGAGTTAACAATTTAGCGTAGTTTAAGCTAGAGAATAAGATTGCGATACCTTTCATCACATTCGCCTTGCTTTTATATTTACCTGAGGCTTAATCACAATAACCGTTATTAATTGCCCATGAATGCCATTAACTGCCCATGATCTTCATGGCCCTTAATGATAGGCGCAATAACTAACCCATTGATGGGAACGTATCGATTGAGGATTTCCTTACATAAATAGTCTCTGACTTTTTAACAAACAGCCTTGCCCAAATATAGATAACTTCGAATACGTCACCTTCTTTCATGGACGAGCATAATAAATCATGCTCGCTCCTCAACTGCCTCGCCGATTAAGCCCCCTTTGTGAGGTACCTTGACACGCTCAACCGCTTGCCCAAGACCTTTGCATGCGGCTCTTTAACTCGGGCCTGTTGGGCTTGTTGGGCCGGTTAGCTCAATTAGTAATAATATTAATATTAATAATAATAATAATAATAATAATAATAATAATAATATTATTATTATTATTATTATTATTATTATTCTATTTCAGCACTATTTCAACTTATTAATCAAACACACACACACACACACACACACTAACTTATGAAAGCTAATAAGCACTTTTAAAAAGTTAAATCAAACATCACCAGTCATTAGTCATCAGTCATAAGTCATAAATAATAAGTTATCAGTCGTAAGTAATAAGTCATCAGCACATAGCAATAAGCTAAATCAAACAGGCCCTTTAAAGAGTCTACTTTTAAAAATTAAGGTATAAAAGTGTCATTTTATTACTAATGAGCTATTAAAAGTGTTATTTAAAAAAAAATTAACTTTCAAACGGGGACTCTTTACCCGGAACAGAGGAAGTATATAACTAGCATTAGAGTTGATCATAATTATAAAAACGCTTGAGCTTAATCAATATCTTAATATCAAATGTAGATGGTAAAGTTGAATTGTAATGGAGATGATAAACATAATTTTTTGAAAATAGATTTTTAAAGTAAAATATTTCAAAATAGTATGGTGGACTATTTATCTAACAGATGGAGTATATTATATATAAAAATTAACTTTTTGAATTTTTAGTGTAAAAAGATTAACTATAGATGTTATGAGTTGAGTAGTTGATTAGGAATGAATTTTTAAAGAGATTTTTAGTAGTAATAATATTGATGAAGACGGTGATAATAATTTTATTATAATATATATAAAGTTGGTGAGAGATATTATGGTTTTGTTACCTCATCACCTTTTGATAAATCTTCATTGTAAAGCATCCATGTGGAAGTTTTACAAATTCTTAGTTTTCTAACTATTAACTAATACTCCCTCCGTCCCTAAATTATTGTCCTAGTTGACCCAGCGCACAGATTAAGAAAAAACAATTGACTTGATTATTTATATTGGTTTAATGTTTAGTTTCCTTTAAAGCCCATGTGTATGTGGCCCATAATTAAAGTAGGGTGAAAAAGTAAGGATAAAGTGGTAAAAGTGATGTTCTAAAAAGGTAAGTTTCAAAGTGGACAATTATTTTGGGACGGACAAAAAAGGAAAGGATGACGATAATTTAGGGACGGAGGGAGTAATAATAACAGTCAATATGATAAGAGGTGTTAGTATTACTATATATAACTTCTTCTATTGTTAATAGTAGAAGCTTATATTTAAAAACTTTTACAACTGACATTACTTATAACCAATGTGAAATAAAACTCTTCAATGTTAGACATTACTTCTAATGGCTCACTTCCAATACCATACTTTAAGCATTCATATCTTATTCATCCAAAACTTGATGTGAACAAATAAAATATCAATTCAATACTCTTGCCGAGTAGAATACATTTACAAAATTACTTTTGCAAACAAACAAATGACACGTAAGAAATTCGTGCATCAAGTTGCAAAATTTCTTTAACTAAAAACATTAATTTTTTAACAAGTATTATACTTTAAGTCTTGATATCTTATTTATTCAAAGCACGATTTGAACAAATAAATATATCATTTCAATGCTCTCATCAAGTAGAATACATTTGTGCAATTACCTTCGCTAACAAATAAATGACATGTAAAGAAATTTGTTTCTCAAGTTGCATAATTTCTTTCACTAAAAACAATATTTTTTCAACAATAGAAGAGATGTATCTCACTTTGGTTATAAATTGATGTTGGCTTTAAAAATACTATTATTAAGTACCAATAGAATAGATATATCATATATTGGTTGGAAAGTGAAGTTGGTTTTCAAAGTCATTTGATAAAAGATTTCTACTATTATTACCAATAGAAGATGTATATCTCGCATTAGTTAGAAAATGATGTTGATTTTATTTTTTTTATATTATTACCAATAAAAGAGATGTATAATACATTGTTTAAAAAGAAAATGTTAGATTTTAAAGTCTTTGGACTAAGAACTTTCACTTTTACAAGAAATGTATCTCACATTGACTACATTCTACTATTATTACCAATAGAAGAGATGTATCTCACATTGGTTAGAAATTGATGTTGTTTTAAAAATACTATTATTAATTACCAATAAAAGAAATGTATTATACATTGGTTAGAAAGTGATATTGGTTTTCAAAGTCTTTTGATAAAAGACTTCTACCATTATTACCAATAGAAGATGTATATCTTATATTGGTTAAAAAATGATGTTGATTTTAAATTATTTTAGATTATATAAAAGACTTTTACTATTATTAGCAATAGAATATATATATATATATATATATATATATATATATATATATATATATATCACACATTTGTTATAAATTGATGTTGGTTTTAAATTACTATTATTACCAATAAAAGAGATAAATCTTAGGTTAAAAAGTGATGTTTATTTTAAAAGTCTTTAAATAAAAAGGCTTCTACTTTTATCATCAATAAAATAGAAGAGAATAGATGTATCTCATTATATAGAAAGAGATGTAAGTTTTAAATTTTTTTGGATAAAAAATTTCTACTACTATTACCAAATGATTAGATGTATTCTACATTGGTTAGAGAGTGATGTAGGTATTAAAATTATTAATACTAAAAGACTTAATACTAATAGAAAAATATGTATTTTACACTGGTTTGGAAAGTGATACTAGTTTAAAATGTTTTTAGATAATGTATCTCACATTGGTTACAAAGAGATCCACATTATTTAGAAACAAATATTAGTTATAAAAGTTTTTAGATAATTTTTTTTATGTTATTATCAATACAAGAGATGTATCACACATTGTTTAGAAAGAGATGTTGGCTTCAAATCTTTTTAGATAAAATACTATTACTATTATTATTTTTATGTTAAAACAAATAGAAGAGATGTGTCACACATTGTTTAAAAAGAGATGTTGATTTCAAAATTTTTTATATAAAAGACTATTATTATTACTATAAAATAATATATCACACATTTGTTAGAAATTAATGTAGGTTTTAAAAATATTATTAGTACTCATAGAAAATATGTATACCACGTGGTTAGAAAAAGATGTTTGTTTTAAAAGTCTTTAGATAAAAGTCTTAAATTTTAATTACCAATATAAATAGAAAAGAAGTATCTCACATTGTTAGAATATGAATAATGATTTTAAAAGTCTCAAAATAAATATTTTAATACTAACTCTTCTATTAGTAATAAAATGTTATATTTTTAATCTAATAATTTTTAAAACCAAAATCAATTTATAACCAATATGAAATACATCTCTACTAACATTACCAATAAAAAATATGTATCTTACATTGGTTATAAATTGATGTTAGTTTTAAAAGTATTTTGATAAAATATTTCTACTTTTATCATCATAGAATAAATGTATCTTAAATTATTTAGAAAGAAATGATAATTTTAAAAGTCTTACATTAAATATTTCTACTCTTATTACCAATAAAAATATGTATCTCACATTGTTTAAATAAATGCTGGTTTAAAAATTAAGTCTTAAGATTAAAGACTTTTTGTTACAAATAGAATAGGTACATGTATCTCACATTGGTTACAAAGTATTCTACTATTATTATCAATAAAAAAGATATATCTCACATTGGTTATAAATTAATATTAGTTTTAAAAATACTACTCCGTATTATTAGTAATAGAATAGATGTATCATACATTTGGTACAGGATAATGTTGGTTTCCAAAATCTTTAGATATAAGAATTCTATCATTATTACCAATAGAATATGTATATATCACATTTGTTAGAAAGTGATGTTGATTTTAATTTTAGACAAAAAAAAGTTACTATTATTACTAATAGAAGAGATATTCTACATTGGTTAAAAAAATGATGTTGATTTTAAAAGTCTTTAGATAAAAGATTTTTAGTTTTATCATCAATATAATAGAAGAGATATAACTCACATTATTTAGAAATAGATGTTAGTTATAATTTTTTTAAGATAAAAGACTTCTACTATTATTACTAAATGATGATATGTATCTCACATTGGTTAGAGAGTGATGCTGATTTTAAAAGTCTTCCATTATTAACAATAGAATAGAAGCATTTCACATTGGTTAGAAAAATAATATTGGTTTAAAAACTTTTTAGATGATAGATCTCACATTAGTTACAAAGAAATGTATCTCATATTATTTAGAATGAGTATTGGTTATAAAAGTCATTAGATAAAGACATTTTTATGTTATTACCAATAAAAAATATGTATCTTACATTGTTTAGAAATGAATGCTGGTTAAAAAGTTATTTATCTATTACTATTATTACTAATAGAAAATATGTATATTACATGGTTAGAATATGATGTTGATTTTAAAAGTGTTTAGTTAAAGGACTTAAACTTTCATTACCAATAAAAATAGAAAATAAGTATCTCATATTGTTTAAAAATGAATTATGATTTTAAAAGTTTTTAACAAAAAGACTTCTAATAATATTATCAAGTTAGATGTTAATTTTAAAAGAATTTATATAAAAGATTTTTACTATTATTACTAATACAAAATATGTATCTCACGTTAATTAGAAGCTTATGTTAATTTTAAAAGTATTTAGGTAAAAAAATTGTTTAATATTAGTAATAATAAAAAAAATTATAACAATGGAAGAGATTAACAATCTAAAATAATTTTTTATCCAAATTAAAGCTTTTAACATAACGATATTTATGACACGTTAAATTTTGGACTTTCTTATATTAAAATTTTAATTATGAGACTTTTTGGATACAAAAAAAAAAATTTGGAACTTTTTAGAAATGAAAATTTTTAGTATGATTTTTTTGATATCCCCTAATTAATATTTTATACTCATTTTATAACAGTGGCATTATCAAGGAAATTAGGTACTAGTGGACAAGCAAGAAGGAAGCACGTGACAATCTGTCTACTCCATAAACCCTTTAGCAGCTGTCCCCTTAATTAGTTTACCATTGTTTGGTGGAAGTTGGAATTTGTAGATGGAGCATGACTTTGCCCCTTTTGGTTAAAAAGTAGAAAACAGATGTTTGCTTCTTGTTTATTCCATCTAAAATCTTTCATCTTCTTCGCACACAAAAAATTAAAATCCCTTTAGAATGAATCATGTGAAGCCCAGAGGGTATGCCCCTTTCCTTCCGTTTTGTTTTGATAGAAAACTAGTTTGTACTAAGACAGTCAAAGAGAGAGGAGAACATTTCAAGACGGGAGGCTTTCATATTTAAATAAATCAATATATGTTTTAATCATGTTTCAAAAGTCTAAATAACAAATTGAAAATAAAGGTTTTCTTCGATAATCAATTAAAACATTATGATCATTCAACAATGAAGAAAAAAAAATTAAAACTTTTATTTGTAATTTTATTTAAGAAAACAGATGCGATAAGACTGTTAGATTTTATTTATTTGTTGTCATAAGCATCGGAGTACATAGTTATAATTTTTAAAGGAAGCAGAGGCGATATGAAATCGTGCACCGTGCCATAAAGTAGAAATCTGGCATACCATGTATTAATTCACAGAAGATCTAGTGAGGTGTAGAAAATACGTTGTGCGGTTAGCCCGACCCTTTACGTAGTCAAGATACCATCTCAAGTGCTCTGATCACACTCTACTTACTCATTTAAAGCATCGATCCACAATATCCAAGCCCCTAAATTTTTCGTTGCATTCTTCCCGTCATTGAATCTAATTACCAAGAATCAAGATCCAACCTACAATGACCAAATCTCTTTGCCGACTTTGATTTCTTTGGAATGTTATATATATATATATATATATATATATATATATATATATATATATACTAAAACCGATATAGGATAAACGTATTAGGACTCTATTTATCACCATACATAAACATAGTTAATTAGGACTCTTTTGGGCTATCGAATTAATGTGAGTGGAAAGCGGTTATGAATCTTCTAGCGACAATCATTCTGATTTTTTTGAGAAACCGTAAGTTGGAATCGTGATAGGAGAGGGAACGCAGAGGAGAAGAGCGGGGACACGGCTAAGCTACATGCAGAAAAGCTCCCACGAGGAATAAATTACAAATTTGATATAAGGCAAAACACACCTAAAAATAATCAATCTCGAGACCAAATTTTCGGGATGGCTCTTTATCTCAAATTTTTTGGATGGACAATAATAAATTATATTAAATGTTTATTTTGCATCCGTTTTAATATAAGTAAAAATAATCGGGTTTAATCTCGCAAATTAACACTTTTTTTATCTCCACAGGTTCCTATTGTATAGTAGATAAATAATACTCCAACCGAGAACGCCACGTCATACTATTTTAAATGAATCGGATTTTTTCCCTCGCAAAGCTTCCAATCATTCAAATAACATTTCAAGTTTATTCTAAGCATTTCATTTTAGCATAGGAGGCGGGGGGAATTAATTATTGTAAATAATTGTTGTAAGGGGGAGGCCGGGAATTATGATCAACTCTAACTACTAGTTATAAATTACTTAATGGGAAGGAGTTGGGGAGTAGATTTTTTGGCAAATATGGACTCTTTTAGGTGAATTGAATGGAATAATAAAATTATGTATCTTCTCACTATCGACTTCTATGTGGAGTTCGCAAAGTAATACATAGTCGATGAACTTGGTGCCAACTAGTGTTCTAAAAAATCGTTTTAGGCATCCGCCTAGACCAAGTCCTGATGCTAGGCGCCACTTATACGCCTAGAAATCAAGCTACGTGCCCCAGAAAAGCTCCCACGTGGAAAATCGACATCTAGGCACCTAGTCACTAATTTATTAATTTAAAAAAAACAATAAAGAATTATGTATTGTAGTAATTTTTAAATAAACCTTTGAAGTAGGGTAATACTTAATACACAACACCTATAAAATACTTAATACAACACTTTTTGTTATAAAAATATTATATTACACTTAACAAAAAAAATTTGAATACCGCCACCGAACCACCACCGCCTACCCAGGCCCACCACCTCCCCTAGCCCTCCCACACCACCTGGGCCAAGCCTAGTCCCTCCCCAACCCCACCCACCGCATGCCCCTCCCCATCCCCACCCACCTACACCTACCCCACACCCAGTCCTTCCCCCACTCCCCCCACCCCCACACGGACTGGGCCTCCCCTAGTCCCTCCCTAACCTAGCTTACCATCCTGCCCCTCACCCAGTCCCTCCCACAAGTACTGGGCCTCCCCCAGTCCATCCCTCACCCAGCCTAACCTCCTACCCTTCCCCCAGCCCGCCCAGCCTCCACCACCTCCCGCCCAACCTCCGCCACCATCTCCGCCCAGAAAAAAATAGTTTTTTTTTTTCATTTAATTAAAAACCAACTCCCGCCCAACTCCACCACCGCCCACCTCTATCACTTATCTTGTTTTTATTCATTTAATTATAAATTGAACAAATGGCAAATTGGTAAAAAAAATCAAAAAGTGTTGTATTAAGTATTTTATAGGTGTTGTATTAAGTATATATGTTGAAGTATTGTATTGTTTTGAACTTTGAATGATATTGAATTGATGGTTTTACTTTTAAATTTTAGTCTATTAACGTGATCATTTATATTTAGATTACTTGATGATATTTGTCATTAGTATATTTGAATGTTTAATTGCTTGCTAATTAGATTATATTTAAGAAATGATTAATACATTATTTGGTCCTTGAATTATCTACGAAATATGTGTTTGGTCCTTAAACTTAGTTTTTCCTGTGAGATTCTCCCCTCACGGGGTTACCGTGAATTTTGCTGTCAAAATTTATTTGAAATCTCAAATTTTCTCTTATGTCTTAGGGCATCTTATGAAATCTCAAATTTGCCCTTGAACCTAGAGATACTTCTTCCTCCCTCTCTCTGTCTCATCTTTCACGCTCAATCTCCCCAAATCTGCCATAGCCACAGCTCCATCGCTTTCCTCCCTTTGCCAACTTCAAGCCCATATCCGGTTCCCACCTTCTCTCTCCTCTTCGAACAACCAATTGTACACGTCCTAAGACACTTGTACATAAATCCCATCAATTTCTACTCTCTCGTTTCCTCTAAATTTCCACTTCAAATGTTTTACCTGCAAAACCCTTCCGCTGTCGACGTGAAAATTTAGCCCCAAATCATGTTCGCCGAAACGGCAATCGATTGATAGGTCTCTGGTCTTGCCATCGAAGCTTGCTTTCGTTATGTACCTCATATTGTTGCCAATGTCGTAAACGTGTTCTCAATGAAGAAGAGTGATTTGGGATTGGTTGGATTTAGTCTTGGAGAGGTCCCATTATATATGAGTGGGTTGTTGGTGGTTATTGTTTTGGTAAAAGGAAAGTTTTTTGGAGTCGTGTTTGTTCCAAAAAAGGAAAGGTTTGATGTGAAGGTGGAAGGAAAGGACAACAACAATGGTGTTATATTTGTCGTCGTCATCTCCAGTGGCGGAGTTGTGAAGGAGGAGGTTGAGGTGGAGGGAGGCGAGACCACGTAAGAGTAAATAGGGCTATGTTAGTGTGGTAAAAGGTGGTAGTTAAGTTGGGATTTAAATAGGGTGATGGTGACGGTGGTCGGCGATGGCGCCGGGGGAAAGGCGGAAACAAGAAGGGAAAGGGGAAGAATAGATTTGGCTTGACATTGTTTTTGACTTTTTGGTAGTGATTTGTTGAAATGGAAGTATTTGTTGAATGGGAGAGAATGATGGAGAATTGAGGTTTATAAAGGTTCACAAAATTGGGGTTTATTTGATTTTATAGAAGGATTATTTTGGTCCCTGAACTATCCTAAGGGAAAATATGGGTTTCAAATAAATTTTGACGGTTAAACTAATGGTAACCCCGTGAGGGGAAATCTCACAGCAAAAACCAAGTTCAAGACCAAATGCATATAGAAAAAAAAAATAATGGGACCAAACGCATACAGAAAAAAATAGTGGAACCAAACACATATTTCGTGGATAGTTCAGAGACCAAATAATATGTTACTCCCTTCATCCCAAAATATATGACGTTTTGGGGCTTTTCACATAGATCAAATAAATATATTGTAAAGACTAAACTAATCTTATTCAAACATTAATAAGGTGTCTTGATATTTTTATCCAAATAATCAAACACGAGTTACATAGTCAATTAATATAGATAGAATTGGAAAAAAAAAATGAAAAAAGTTCCTTGAAAATTGCAAAAAGTTATATATTTTGGAACAAAGAACTCTTCTAAAACGTTTAAAAAAAATGAATGAAGGTAATTAAGTCAAGGGGATATTATGAGAGTAAAATAATGAAAAAGTAGATAAAATGAATGAAGGTAATTAAGTGAAGGGGATATATTGATGAGAGTAAAATAATGAAAAAGTAGATAACGCCGTCCGTGGGAATCGAACCCACGACCACATGGTTAAAAGCCATGCGCTCTACCAGCTGAGCTAGGACGGCTTTGTTAACTTCGATTCTGTTCTTTTAAAATAATGTTAGGTAACATACTTTTCTTTCTTATCTTCTGTGGCACGAGTCCTGAATTCCTGATTATAGACAGAGTGACCTTCTCATTTAAGAAGTAATAAAACAGATTGATTATCGAGAAAAGCTGAGTTTTACCAATGTGAACCTTCAAAATCAACCTCCATTTTTTTTCTTTCATTAATTAACTAGTGAAAGTTGAAAATATTAAGGGTAAATAAACACTCAAAAGATCTGGCAATCGGCAATGGTGAATTGCGCGAATGGTGATGATCATGAGGTGGAATGTGGACATGCGTGGAGGAGGAGATGATTGACGAGTATGATTTGGAAACCTCAACATTGCAGGCTTGCAGCTTCATCCATCTCATCAGTCATCCCTTGTTCCTACATCAGTATGGTCTTAGTTAATCAAGTTGACTGATACAATCAATGGCGATTATCTGTAAGCGTGAATTAATTACTTGGAAGACATCCAATTATTTGAATCAGTTTTAAATGTGGTTTCGCCTGAAATTAAACCTAGCATTGTCAATTTTGCTACAGCGAACTCTCAAAATAATGCACCTAAACGTAGTAAGGGAGATACAAGTGTTTCATGTTATTTCACTAAATTTCGAAGTCTGTGGGATGAGTGTTTCAAAACGTATGTGCAATTGCACATGTGGTGCTGTGGAAGTTGAACATGAGCAGAAGTTGTTTGAATTTCTTATGGGACTTGATGATTCTTTCGCTCAAACCAGAGCTTATATTATTATGAATTTGTGATGAATCCCCTGCCTAGTTTGAGTAAGGCTGATGAAAATGTGGTGCAAATGTCTCTTCTAATGTCAATATAAAGAATCTGTCAGCTGCCTTGTTAAGCAAATCCAGTGAGATGTCTTCTGTCATGATGAGCAAAACTGGCAATAGGAATTTTAAGAACAAGAACTCCTCAGCATCTGTTCAAAAAGGAAATTTCTGGTGTGAATTTTGTCATGGAGATTCCCATACAAAAGATAGATGTTTCAACCAACATGGATACCCAGATTGGCACAAGCTTTTATGGATTCAAGCCAGATCTGTCTAAAACGCCCAAGCACAAAACTAAGACCATGAATAACGGAAGTTCTTCCGTGAATCTTCCTAGAATCAAGCCGGTTAATGTTTTTTTTTAAAAAAGTCAAATCCAAATCTTATTTGATTTTGTTTAATTTGTATCAGTTTAACATACAAATCAAAACCAACTAGCCGATCAAAATGACCGTGTTTCAGCAGTAAAAGGCTCAAAACCGTGTCGTTTTGAGCCGAAAAAATTAAAAAAAAAAATACTGACTGACAAGCGCTGACCGGGGGGAGACACGCTTTCCATGTGTCACCCCCTAGGTGGTGCTCTATATTTTCTTGATTATCCACAGTTTTGGGCATTTTTGGTATTCAAATAATGCTTTTTTAAAAATAAAAATAAAAAATTCACATTTTTATATATAAATAGAGACTACGTTTGTCTCATTTGGGCACCAAACGGATTTTTTAGAAAAAATTGATGTCTTCTTTTTCTATCCACTCAAAGACATTATTGGTTTTCTATCTCTTCGTATCCCACGAAAATTGAGAAAAGTAGATTGTAGAATTCTCCACATGTCATGTCTAGTCAAAAATAGATAAATCTACTCAAATACATTATTTGTTTTCTATCTTTTTATTTCCCGAAAAAATTGAGAAAAGTAGATTGCATTGAATTCTCAACATGTCATGTTTAGCCAAAAGCAGATAAATCTATTCAAAGACATAATTGGTTTTCTATCTCTTCGGGAAAAATTGAGAAAAGCATATTGTATTGAATTCTCCACATGTCATGTTTAGCCAAAAGTAGAAAATCTACTTAAAGATATTATTTGTTAATATAAATTGAAAGAAGATATTAATTAATGTACATATACATAGTGATGTATGTAAAGTTGTTGAAGATAAAGATGGTGAGGTATGTAAAAATATTAGATTTTATACCACTATTGAAAAGGGTTTTTTTAGTTTTGAATTAAATGGGTATCAAACGAATTATTTTATTGATTTTTAATGGATTTTGTTTGATTTTGGTGTATTTGATTTCATTGTTGTTCTTGCTCTAAGAGAGTAGCTGTTGTGTCATGTAATGAGGTGGGAAGCAATTCTGCACAAGTAAAGGTGAATGGTGGTGTTCCAGGATTAACTTCTGCACAATACCAGCAGCTCCTTCAACTACTGTCAACTGTCAAGTACCATTTCCATCAAAGATAGCCCTGAATGTCACATAGCAGGTAAATATTGCTAGTTACTCAACTTTTATAATCCCAAATGCTCACCTAGTCATGACCAAAACACCGTACAGCACCATAATACTTAGGACTATAAATCTCTTCTTAATCATGTTTGTGTAAACTCTTTCATTCACTTACCCAATGGTCACACTGCCAAAATCACTCATAAAGGCACTATCATTCGCACAGAAAGCATCATCTTACATGATGTTTTATATGTTCCTTCTTTCAAGTTTAACCTTCTATCTTGCAGTAAACCAACCCTTCATAGCAACATCAATCTTGTTTTTCCTTCAACTCTGTCTATTTCAAGACCATTTACACAAGAAGATCAAGGGGATTGGTAAGATGGTTGAAGGGCTATATAAGTAAGCTTCATGCTTCTAGCGATGGTTTCCGCAAGGCTTACGGTTGTTCTGTACCTAGTAATCGCTCACATGCTTGTTCAGTTTATATTCATTCCTCATGTTCTCATTGTCATACCTGAAATAAAGATGTTACCCTCTTTGCATTTGAGACTTGGCCATGTACCATTGAATTCTTTGAAGCATTTGAATATATGCACCATTGATCATAATACTTCTATATGCCCATGTGATGTATGTCGTTTTGCTGGACAAACTAGACAACCATTCCTCTTAGTACCTCACATTCATCCACATCTTTTCATCTTCTTCATTGTGAAGTCTGTGGAGTGGGGTCCATACAAATATCATACTTAGAGCAGGTAAAATGGTTAGCCAAAAATCAAACCCAAAATCAAATTCAACCCATTAAAAATCAATAAACTAATTCATTAGATATTCATTTGATTTAAAACAAAAAAACCCTCCCAACAGTGGCACAAAATCCAACATATTTACATACCCCACCATCTTTATCTCCAACAACTTTATCTACCATATCATCTTTATCTCTATTAATTTAATATATTCTTTCAATTTATACTAGAGGTGGCAAATGGACGGGCGTGGGCGGACCTAAATGGGCGGCGGGCTCAAATGGGCGGGCAAGTAAGTGCCCATTTAATAGTATGGGCATATATGGGCGGGCACTAAACGGGCATGGGCGCCCAATTACTCATTAATATGCACTTATCAAATAAATATAAAAATTAAAAAAAAAATTTACAAAAAATCATCAAAAGTTACAACTAACCATATATATATATATATATATATATATATATATATATATATATATATATATATATATATATATATATAAAATTACAACCACAATAATAATTGAAAAAAGACCGACATATTGCTTGTGCTAAATGTTTTATAATAATAGTAAAATGATCTTCTTCTTTTTTTAAGTAGCGATGTAAAAATGAAGCTTAGTAAAAGTACAATGGATTATTTTGTCCATTAACCTAATGAATTAATGGAGTTTATGAGTCCCACAAAGAAGAAATTTCCGCTACAGCCCCTCCATCTAGGAAATGCTATTTTGGTTTCTATTTTTATCCCTCCTACATAATTATATATATATATATATATATATATATATATATATATATATATATATATATATATCGTCTCGAGAAAAGTTCGGTTGAGTTTTAGGCCTTGTATACAAGTCATAACCATGTCTAAACAAGTCTTATACATGTTCATTCTATCCTAGATTAAGTTGGGTTTGAATCGTGTTTGATTCGTTGGCCAATTGTCGAGTGGTTTCAGCCATGTTTTAACATGTTTCGGATGTGTTTCGAGTGTGTTTCCGACTTGTTTTGAGTTGGGTTACACCTAGAGGTGGCAATTTTTCCCCGAGCCAATTTGCCTGCCCAGACCGCCCAATAAATAATGGGTATGTACACACCCAAAATTATAAGTGGACACAAATGGACATGTCCACTTGGACACATTAATTATGATGGGCTAAATGAGCGCCCACTTGAGCACCCATAGTACTTGTGATTTAGTAATCATATGAATCCTTTTTGTTGTCCTAGGAGGTGAAACTTGAATTAATTGGTCAATTTGTGTTACTGAGCTTCTTAATTTGAATCGAAATTCAAAATCTGTTTGTTCATGTCGATGAGAAGACACATTATTATATATATATGTGTGTGTGTGTGTGTGTGTGTGTGTGGTGGGGGGTGGTTGGAAGAGTGAGTGTATAATATAAATATATTAATTATGTTAAATATCATTATTAATCTTAAGTATTTTATAATTATGTATGTAATTGATAAAACAAAATTAGAAGAGAAAGTGAATGAGTTTTAGTATGGGTGCCCAAGTGGGCGCCCATTTAGCCCATCATAATTAATGTGCCCAAGTGGGCATGCCCATTTGTGCCCATTTAAAATTTTTGGTGTGCTCATACCCATTATTTATTGGGCGGTCTAGACGGACAAATGGGCGCGGGCAAAAATTGTCACCTCTAATTTATACTAACAAATAAATTTTATATTGCATAAATAAATAGTTTCAAAATTATATAAATAGTTGCGTCCAAGATAATCTGGACCCACTAAACAGCTCAATCTAAACACCTGGCTTTCAACGTGTTTGTAGATCCTCTGAGCCCAACTCTGGAGTAAAAATGAACAAACGTGAACTGGGCAGGGGCACTCCCTGCAAAAGCCCTCCGGCGTGTGAATTAGCACAAGAGAGTTAACAATTCAGCAGAGTTTAGGCTAGAGAATAAGATTGCGCATACCTCTCTCCAAATTTTGATAATGTTTTTATATGTGCCGGAGGCATAACTGCCAATAATCATGAATAACTGCCCATGATTGGCTTTAACTGCCCATGATTGGCATTAACTGCCCATGATTGGAATTAACTGCCCATAATTGGAATTAACTGCCCATGACGAGCATTAACTCCTCTGCAAACTGTCATGGCTTATAGTCGGGATTATTGCTCGGGTGTAATCACCCTCAACTGTTTATCTTAATTGCTCGGGACATCAGTGCCCTCAACTGTTCGTAACTTACTGGTGCAATCGAGCAATGTTGCCCGCTCATCGATGTTGCTCGCATAATTAAGCCCCCATCTCACAAGTATTTAACCTGACCAAAACAGAGGTTTTATCTAGTTACTCGTGTAACATTTTTGCTCGCTTGCTCGGAAGAAACACACGATTGACACGTGGTTCCTGGCTTGGGCCTAATTGGACCGAGCAGCTCAGTAGCCCCCAACTCCTTGTCTTATCGAGTATTCATGCTCATGACTAGGAGGAACCCAAAAATTTCAAAGCACCTCCCTCCGAAATTTCAAAGCCCAAAAACTATATGAGCGGCAATTCACGAAACGTCTTGAACAAGCGTTTCTTAAGAGTCGGGGCGTCAACCATCGGCCATCGGCCGCCACGCGAGTCCAACTTCCTATGCCCATTAAATGCGGCCTCGTACAGCGCGCCTCGTGCTTCGGACCCAATGATTTGTTTCCCCCAACCGGCGGCTTCGCGGGATATAAAAGGTAAGATTCAACTCTTTCACAACTTTACGCCTCCTTGCAGTTTAGAAAAAACCTTCAAGCAGATAGACGAAACAGGCGGAACTTTCTGCAAATCTTCATCAAGAACCGCTTCCCAGACTGCATCTTTGCCGCATTTCAAAAACAAAATCAAGATCTTCATCAAGTTCTCCAGGTATTTCGCTGCCCCTTCTCCATCATCTCCTTGGATCATACTTTCTTAACTTTTGAGCTAGGGTTTACACTGCGTGAACCCCCCTTTTCGATTTTCTGTAAATTGTTTGTCCCAAACTCAATCGCCTTCGCCTTTTACAAATTAGCGACCCAAACCCAAGGAATCGAGAACACCTGGGTCAGTACCCTGTTTACTGATCTCGCAACCCATGTGCTATAGCCCACTTTTTTGCCACACTTTACCCAGTCAATATTTAACCTGCAATTCTCGATTCCTTTTCCTGTAGGATGTCTAGCGAAGGAACCGTTTCTGAAATTGAAGGCCAGAGCTACGACCACGGAGCTCAAGTAGAGATGCCTCCGTCCTCACCTTCTTCCGAAGAAAGCGAGCAAGACGTGGTTCCATTGATTACGCGCCGACGAAAACCCTCGCAAGCGAGCAGGCAACAGATCGATAACGAACAATCGAGTAGTCTTCCTCGCCCAAACGAGCAATTACCCGGTCCAAGCCAAACCCTATTTGTTCCTGCCCCCTCCTTTTCCTCTCCCTCAATCAGATGGGAAGACTTACACAGCGAGGACGAGGTTAGTACCTGGTTCTACTCGCTGGGAATAGATCCCCAACTGTATCGTGTTCGCGCTTTTGATTTAGATATAGAAAAAGAAGGTCATAACTTCCAGGGAGACAAGATGGTATTCTACTTCGACTTTTTCCAAGTTGGACTCCGACTTCCCCTTGACCCATTCATTGTCGAGCTGATGAATGCCTCGAACACCCTTCCTTGTGACTTAACCTTAACCACCGTTAGGTTTTTGGTTTCTTTTACCGTAGCTTGCCGGTCACTCGGGTTCGAACCCGATATGACTCTGTTCCGAAAGTTTTTCCTCCTTTCCCTTGACAAGAAAAGTGGCCGCATCAACAGCCGCTCAAACCATGGTTTTTTCAAGCTTCTTACTGACAGCCCCAATAAGGTCGACGGATGGGACGGGAAAGCCTTGCTCATCGAATCGAGCATTGGCTGGCCATTTGCGCCTTATATCAGTGACTACGGTCTTCCAGAAAATGACAAATCGCCTAGAGTGGGGAACCCGAGAATAGTCAAGCGTTTAGGAAGGCTGTTAGGAGCGAGAAGAGGCAAACCGGCGGGATTTTGTCTTTGGGCTGGCGAGTTCTTACTTCGACCTCGGCCTGGGATCTCTTACCTCCCGTTGAAGGAGTTGAACCCGGGTTACAATCGACCAAGAAACCCCTCACCCATCTTGGGGTTCTTGCCATGGAAATAGGTTCCAAAGTGAGTGCGAGGATTGTGCTCGCCTTGGAACCCTGAGTTTTCACTTTACGGTTTCCTCTCTCAACCATTTACTTTGTCAACCTTTTCCTTGATAATTCAACATGCTTACATTCTTTCTTGATGCTAACATTTTCTTGGCCTTGTGCGAGATATGAGGCGGTGACGTCTCCAAATTTATGCAAGCCGCTAAGAAGAGCTCGAGCAAACGAGCTAAACACCTGTCCTCTCAGCCAGCTATTACTCTTCCCACTGTCCCGGCTGCGACTTCTAGCCGTGGGACCAAACGCCAACAACCCGAGCAATCTGCCGCAACTTTCATCTCTGCTCCCAGTGCGACGAGACCGGTGAATGTATCTCCCCTATCATCAATGTCGAGCAATCGAGAGCAGGAGAAGCAGCAGGCGGAGGCGTGGTCGAAGAGCACTCCCTCACTTCCTACTTGGCAACAGGAGGGTTTCGTCATGCCCGACGATCAACCAAAAGCTGCCGCCCTCATTAGGGAACTTGCTAAAGTATCAGACCTGGACAACATCGCTGTACACAAGCGAGGAGGTTTCCCAGCCACTACTGGACTTGGTCTGATGAAGCGTCTTCACCACAGCGGCATCCAGAAAAAGTACGCGGACCAAGCGAGCTCCGTCTTGATCGGCGAAATGGGCATGTGTCTAACTGAGGTAAAGCAGTCCTCTTATCTTTTACTTTCTTTCTTTCTTTTTCCCCGCTTCTAATCAATTTTTCCAACAGATCGCCAACAAATCTGTTTTGATGTATGAACGATTAATCACCAACCTGAATAAAACCAACACCCTTACAACCGAGAAGGATACTGCGGCTGAGAAGAATGCTCGGAGGAAAAAATCAAGCGTATCGGGCCGACCTCAAGAACACCGAGGAATCCCTTACCCGAAGGTGGGAGCTTTCCAAAGTTGAGGCCGAAAACGCTTTGGAAGCCAATGAACATCCAAAAATCGAAGAAGCTGCTCTCAACAATATAGCCGGGGTGCGTCGGGAGCTGCGGGCTTGTCAGAACGACCTGGAAGCTGCCAACGCCACTATCACCAAGCTCGAGCAATTGGTGTCAGAGGTCGGCTCTTTGACAAGTGACGAACAAAAGCAGCAGATCATTGAAGACTACAAGAGATCAACCGACTTTGCCAACAGCGTAGAAGGTGAAGCTTATCCGTTTTTTGTGCAGGGGATGAACCATATCTTAAGGCAGCTCGCCTGTAGTGGACTAGAGATTAGTCCCGAGCAGCTTGCTGAATGGGGAGCTAACCCCCTCTTTTGCTCATCTGCCCGGGCCGGCCACTCCCAAGTGCCTTTAACGAAGATGAATTAGAAGGCTTGGCGGCCGATCTTTGCCTGTCTCCATGGATCCCCCCTCCTGTCGTCGATACTACAGTCACCGACCTCATGACAGAAATTTGGCGATCACAAGCTCCTTCAACCACTGCTGATGGCACCGAAGATCAAGCTGATGATGAGGTTACAATCCTGAATACCACTGCAAATACCGAGGAACCCACCGCTGCTTCAACTGAGGATAACACTGCCCCCGCTGTTTGAGCTCGTCACACAGGCCTGCGCGCCTTTCTGGCCTTCGTGCCTTGTCTTAAAACAATTTTAATTCTTGTCTGTAATATTTTAACTTCTTTTATTTTTGAATGACCGCCTAATATTAGCTTTAGTCAAACAAAATCATCTTTTACTCGCTCTCAAAGCGATCAGCATTTAACTAAGTTTTTACTCGCTCTAAAGCGATCATCATTTAGCTAAGCTTTTACTCGCTCTAAAGCGATCATCATTTAGCTAAGCTTTTACTCGAATACCCCTCCCTTACGAACATAAAGCCCTCTATGCTCGTAATAAGGGGTTATTCGATCAACTGGAAATATGCCTTCAAATTTTCTTGAACATAAAGACCTTTATGCTCGATCAAAGACTTGAAGAGATTCAACTCAAAAACCCTTTAACCGGGCTAAAAAAGCTCATGACAAAAAAAACAATAGAGCCAACTCGAAGACCCACTTTTCAAACACAAAGTTGAAAAGACAACTGAGCTTCATCATTGCCATTTATCATGAGAGAAAAAGATCAAAGAATTACATATTGTAAATCAATTACCAATAGTATTTCTTCAAATGATCCGCATGCCATGGATGCTTTAACTCATCACCATCCTACCTCGCAACATGTAGGTGCCCTCCTTAATAATTCTCGAAACTTGAAAAGGGCCTTCCCAGTTTGGTGACAACTTCCCCCACTCAGCTCGATGGCCCGTGGCCTCAATCTTACGAAGGACCCAATCCCCCACAGCAAATGATCGACCACGAACTCTCTTATCGTGGTGAGCCTTTGCTCGTTGCTTATAATTGGCCATTCTCATTTTGGCTTCCAGCCGCTTTTCCTCCAATAAATCTAAGTCTGCTGCCCGAGCTGCATTATTAGACTCGCCATTGTAATTTAAAACCCTATGAGTGGGTAAATACATCTCTACTGGAGCCATAGCATCAGATCCATAAGCCAGAGAAAAAGCAGTCTCTCCTGTTGGACCCCTTACTGTCGTTCTAACCGCCCACAAGGCGGAAGGCAACTCGTCTACCCATCTTCCAGCTTTTTCTTCCAAATTCCTTTTCAAAACATGTAGAATTTGTTTATTCGCAGCTTCTGCCTGACCATTGCCTTGTGGATATGCCACAGATGACTGCCAATGTTTCACCCTCATTTGCTCGCACGCCTTGGTAAACTTTTCCGAAAACTGGGTCCCATGATCAGACACAATTGCTCGCGGGACCCCAAACCGACACCATATGTGCTCGTGTACAAAATCAATGACGTTTACCTCGCTTATGGTCGCCAGGGGCTTCGCTTCCACCCACTTCGTGAAGTAATCCACGGCAACCACTGCATATTTGAACTTCGACCGAGCAACGGGAAAAGGACCAATTAAGTCAATTCCCCACATGTCAAATGGCCATGACGCGATAACAGGAGTCTGCTCGGTAGATGGCAATCGTGGAACATCTGCATAACGTTGACACTTGTCACAGCGACGAACATATATCTCGGCATCCCGCCGCAAAGTTATCCAGTAAAATCCTGCTGCTAACACTTTCTCGGCTAGCGATCGTTGGCCAGGGTGACCTCCACACTTGCCTTCATGCACTTCGCCCAAGATTCCCTCCGTCATCTCTGGACGAACACACCTCAACAAAGGTCGTGTATAAGATCTTCGATACAAGACGTTGTCTAAGATAATGTAACGGCATGATCGCTTCTGGACGGTTCTAGCTTCCTTTTTGTCTTCAGGCAACACCCCATGCTCGATGTACGCTCGAAGATCATCTATCCAACATTTTACAGCTGGCTCTATGTCCATAACCACCTCCTTTTCAATGACAGGAATTTCCAAATGCTCGATCATGACTCCAGGATGTAAAGACTGAATTTCATCCTCAGCCATCTTCGACAGGTAATCTGCTCGCATGTTATCCTCCGAGCAATTCTTACTAATTCCCAGTAATCAAAGTCTTTCAGAATTTCTCTTACCATTGCACAATAGCGAACCAAGATCGGGTGATGTACTCCGTAATCGCCCTTAACTTGATTCACCACCAACTGAGAATCACAATATATCACCACTGCCCGCACTCCAATGTCTTGCGCGAGCTCGAGACCAGCAATTAAAGCTTCGTATTCAGCTTGGTTGTTTGAAGCTGGGAATTTGAAACGCAATGCCTTCTCAAATTCTACATCTTGCTCCGGTGGAACTAACACTAAACCAGCACCACTCCCAAATCGACTAGCCGAACCATCAACATGAAGTTCCCAGCAATATTCCGGCCTCGGCTTTGGACTTGCATTACTCGTCGCTGTTGCTTTACTCTCTACTTCTTCCTCGACAGAATCCTTAAAGCTTGTCTCAGCCACAAAGTCTGCTATAGCTTGCGCCTTGATTGCTCGCCGTGGCTGATAATCGATGTCAAACTCGGTTAACTCAATTGACCAAGTAAGTAACCGACCAGAGGTATCTGGCTTGTGCAAAATCTTTCGCAAAGGCGAATCCGTGTACACAACAATTGAATGAGCAGAAAAATAAGCTCGAAGTTTCCGAGCAGCAACAACAAGCGAGTAAGCCAATTTCTCTGCATTAAAATATCTTCCCTCTACATCAGTGAGGGCTTTTGATACATAGTAAACAGGCTTTTGTACATTGCCTTCTTCCCTAATCAAAACAGCGGCTACCGCCTGCTCGGTAGCTGCCAGATAAACATATAATTTTTCCCCAAATACCGGGCTACTCAACAAGGGTGGACTTCCTAAATACTCCACCAATTCCTTGAAAGCTTTCTGGCATTCAGGAGTCCATTCAAACCCTTTATTACCCCGCAAAACCTTGAAGAAAGGCAAGCAACGCTCTGCCGACCTCGAGATGAACCTTCCTAAAGCGATCACCCTGCCATTTAGCCTCTGCACGTCCTTAACACAGCGAGGAAGCTTCATAGTGACTAATGCCTCTATCTTCTCAGGATTAGCCTCAATTCCCCTCTCAGTAACCATGAAACCGAGGAACTTGCCAGCTTTCACTCCGAACACACATTTGCTCGGATTCAACTTCATGTTGTTCCTCCTGAGATTAGCAAAAGTTTCCCCCAGGTCCTCTGTGTGCTCGCGCCCCTTGGTCTTGACCACCATATCATCAATGTAGGCTTCAACATTTCTCCCTATCTGCGAGCTGAATACCCTGTTGACCATCCTTTGATAAGTGGCCCCGGCATTCTTCAAACCGAAGGGCATCATCTTATAACAATACAGCCCCCCTGCTGCTCGGAAAGCTGTTAGAGCCTTATCTGAACCAGCCATCTTCACTTGATGATACCCAGAATAAGCATCTATAAAGCTGAGGAGCTCGAACCCTGCAATGGCGTCGACCAATTTGTCAATTCTTGGCAAAGGATAGCAATCTTTCGGACAAGCCTTATTCAAATCTGTGAAGTCAACACACATCCGCCACTTGCCGTTGACTTTACCATAACCACATTAGCCAACCAAGTCAGTAACGTATTCCCCGATAATAT
>JABEVN020001280.1:0-25634 GCA_013146195.2 Codonopsis lanceolata
CCGTTGCTGAAGCTGTTGCTTAAGGTTAAGCTTAAATTGCTGGGTTGTTATGTTGTTGTCATGGCAGTTGCTGTTGTTAAGTTAAGCTGCTAATTTATATTAAGTTGTTGTTGCTTAAGCCTGCTAAGCTGCCAAGCCTGTTAAGCTAAGTTAATTTGCTGTTAAGTTATGTTAAGTTGCAGTTAAGTTGTCACGTTTAAGCTGTTAAGTTGCTATGAACTTAAGTTGCTATGTTAACTTGTCCGCTTAAGCTATGTTATGTTACGTTAAGTTACGCTCGTTGCTGGTTAAGTTATTAGTTGCTAACTTACATTACGCTTAAGGTAAGTTTGTTACGTTATTAAGTTATGTTACGCTACCTTAAGCCAGTTGCCACAAGATGCTAGTTACCCACGCGACGCTAAGTCGTTGCCACGCCAATGCTGCTGCCGCTGGGTTGCTGCTGCTGCTGGGTTCAGTTGAAGTTGGTTGCTGGGTTGGCTGTTGCTGTCGCTGTTGCTGCTGCTGCTGCTGCTGCTGTTGGGTTACGCTTAAGCCACGTTGCTTTAAGCTGCTGCTGCTGGTTGGCTGCCGGGTTAAGTTGCTGTTGCTTGGCTAAGCCGCGGTTGCTAAGTTGGGTTGCTGTTGCTGAAGTTAAGTTGCTGCTGTTGCTGGGTTGCTGTCGCTAAGTTACATTGCCGTTTTGCTGCTTTCAAGCCGGTTGCTGTTGCTATGTTGAGTTGCCAATTTAAGTTGCTGCTGGCGTCGGCTGCTGTTGCCACGTTGGCCAAGTTGCTGCTTATGAAGTTGCTGTCGCTTGCTTTGCTGGTTGCTGTTACGTTAAGCCGCTGGGTTGCTGTTGTTGGTTGTTAATGCTAAGCCAAGCTTGTTGCTGCGGCTGGTTAAGCCAGTTGCTGTTGTTGCCATGTTAACTTAAGTTCTGCTATTATGTTATGTTGCCAAGCCACGTTGCTGCTGCTGGTTGTTGGGTTAACTTCATGCTTACGCTGGCTAAAGTTGCCATGTTACGTTAAGCTGCCATACACGTTACCTTGCTTGCTAAGACGCCACGTTAAGTTACCCACGCTACTTTGCCGCTTGTTACGACGCTGGGTTGGTTGCCGGGTTAAGTTAAGTTTAAGTTAAGTTACGCTGAAGTTGCTGGGTTGGGTTATGCCGGGTTGCTGCTAAGTTAAGCTTAAGCTGGTTGGCCAAGTTGCCACGTTACCGCTGCTCGCTTGCCAAGTTGCTGCTGCTGTTAAGGGTTGCTGCTGCTTCGCTGCTCGCTGCTGCTGCTGGGTTGTCGGCTGTTAGCTGCTAAGTTACATTGCTGCTGCTGTTGTTGCGTTGGTTGCTATGTTGCCGGTTAATCGCTGGTTAAGCCATTGGTCAAGTTGCTGTTTGCCACGTTGCCTGCTGCTGCTAAGGGTTGCTGGGCCGGTTAAACCGGCCAAGTTGGAGTTAAGTTACGTTAAGCTGCTGCATGTGCTGGGTTTCAAGTTGCTTGCTGGGTTGGGTTGGTTGCCAAGCCACAGTTGGCTGTTGCCGGTTGCTGTTGCCATGTTGCTTGGTTGTTAAGTTTGCTGTTGTCAAGCTAATTTATATTGCTGCTGTCAAGCCTGTTGCCGCTTGCTGCTCATGCCGGGTTGCTTAAGCTGCCAAAGCCCGGGTTGCTGGTTATTACGTTGGTTTAACCTTAAGTTGCTAAGTAGTTGCTGTTGCTGCTATGTTATTAGCTTAAGTCTGGCCATTATGTTATGTCATTTGTCAGTTAAGTTGTTAAGTTTAACTTTTACATTACGCTTAGTTCAAGTTGCTATGTTACGTTGTTGGTTATGTTACGCCATCTGGTTGCCAAGCTATTGCCACCTCCATGCATTTAAGTCAAGTTGCCACGCCACGTTGTTGCCGGTTGCTGGCTAAGCTCTTAATTCTGCTATTACGTTAAGTTACGCACGCTACGTTGTTGTAACATTTTGCCAATAGGCATAGCGTGTTTTCATGTTATAATGGTTCATTGTACTCCATTATAACATTTCCAATAGGCGTAGCATGTTTTCATGTTATAACGTTAATCGCATCTATTATACCATTTCGCCAATAGGCGCTGAAGTGGTTTCATGTTATAATGGGTCCAATCGTACTCCATTATAACATTTCACCAATTGGCGTAAACAGCTGTTTTCATGTTATAATGGTTCATCGTACTCCATTATACCATTTCGCTAATAGACGATCGTTTCATGTTATAATGGTTCATCGCTAAGTTGCTGCTAAGTTGTTAAGTTACGCCACGCTTAAGTTGAGTTAAGTTGCCACGCTTCGTTACTGTTGCCACGCTACGTCAAGTTGTTAAGTTAAGTTACATTACGTTTAAGCTAAGTTAAGTTACGTTACGTTAAGCTAAGTTAAGTTACGTTACGTTAAACTAAGTTAAGTTATGTTACGTTAAGTTAAGTTAAGTTACGTTAACGTTACGTTAAGTTGTAATGTGAATGTTTTAATTTTTGTAATTATATTGATACTAATCATTTTAATTATTGATATTATAATTAACATTTCAAATATTATTTTAATTTAATTTCAATTTAAGTTTACGTTACGTTACGTTAAGTTAATTTGTAATGTGAATGTTTTAATTTTTGTAATTATATTGATGCTAATCATTTTAATTATTGATATTATATTATTAAATTAACATTTCAAATATTAATTTAATTGAATTTCAATTTAAGTTTACGTTACGTTAAGTTACGTTAAGTTAAGTTGTAATGTGAATGTTTTATTTTTTATAATTATATTGATGCTAATCATTTTAATTATTGATATTACATTATTAAATTAACATTTCAAATATTATTTTAATTTAATTTCAATTTAAGTTTACGTTACGTTACGTTAAGTTAAGTTGTAATGTGAATGTTTTAATTTTTGTAATTATATTGATGCTAATCATTTTAATTATTGATATTATATTATTAAATTAACATTTCAAATATTATTTTAATTTAATTTCAATTTAATTTCAATTTAATTTTACGTTACGTTAAGTTACGTTAAGTTAAGTTGTAATGTGAATGTTTTATTTTTTGTAATTATATTGATGTTAATCATTTTAATTATTGATATTATATTATTAAATTAACATTTCAAATATTATTTTAATTTAATTTCAATTTAAGTTAACGTTAAGTTACGTTAAGTTGTAATTTGAATGTTTTATTTTTTGTAATTATATTGATGCTAATCATTTTAATTATTGATATTATATTATTAAATTAACATTTCAAATATTAATTTAATTTAATTTCAATTTAATTTCATATATTTTTGATATTTTATATTAATTAGAATTCAATTTAATTTTTCATTATCAGTGACGGAAATTCAATTTTAAACGCCTTTAGCGACGGAATTTTCCGTCGCTGAAATTCAATTTTAATTAAATTTTAAACGCCTTTTAGTGACGGAATTTTCCGTCAAATTTGAAATTCAATTTTAATTAATTTTTAAATTTTAGCGATTTTCCGTCATTGAAATTCAATTTTAATTAATTAATTTTAAACCCTTTAGCGACGGAAATTTCCGTCGAAATTCAATTTTAATTAATTTTTAAAATCCTTTAGCGACGGAAAATTCGTCGCTAAAAAGTCTTTAGCGACGGAAAATTTCGTCGCTAAAACCTTTAACGACGGAATTTTCTCGTCGAAAAAAAATCGAAATTAATTTCTGAAATATTCAGCGACGGAAAATTCCGTCACTAATAAACTTCGGCGATGTTCAATTAAAAGCGCTAATGATTGAATTCGCCGATTCCGTAAAAGGTGGCCTTGACGACGGAAAATTCCCGCTAAATTCGTCGATGGTCAATTCCGCCGATGTAAAATTCGCCGCTCGCTAAAGGTAAAATTCGCCGCTAAGAATTAAAATTCCGTGAAGGCCTTTGTTTCTAGTAGTGCTCACGATATCTGAATATACAACGCCATTAACCGACTCAAACTATAAGTCATCGCAATAGGAATAAAATGTGAAGATTTTGTCAACCTATCCACAATAACCCAAACTGCATCAAAACCTCGGCGAGTACATGGCCATCCTGTCACAAAATCAATGGTGATATGCTCCCATTTCCACTCCTGTATCTCAAGTGGTCAGTAAACCGGGTCTCGGTGTTCACTTAACTTTGTTGACATATCAAACATCTAGATACATACTCTATTATTTCTCTCTTCATCCCATTCCACCATAATTGTCTCTTCAAGTCCCTATACATTTTGGTACTCTCGGATGTATAGTATACTTGGCCTTGTGAGCCTCATCAAGAACCATACGCTTAACTCCATTAGTAGAAGGAACACAAATTCTACCTCAAAAAGTTAAGATGCCATCACTGTTAATAGCAAACTCCGGTGTCTTACTATCACCCAACCCATCAATAATCTTCCTCAACTCAGAATCGGAAGCTTGAGCCTTCTTAATCAAATCAAACAATGCAGGCGTAGCACGCACACTAGCAAAGATAACACTATGCTCACTCACAACTGGATAATTCTACTTATAAGGTGATAGCTTCCTCGAAGCATAGGCAATAACTCTCTCATTCTGCATAAGCACGCAACCCAAGCCTTCTAATGAAGCGTTGCTATAAACCACAAAGTTCTCTGAACCACTAGGCAATGCTAAGATAGGAGCCGTATCAACCTCCTCTTCAACTCCTGAAAACTAGCCTCGCACTTATCATCACTCCATATAAAAGAAGACTTCTCCTGTGTCAGATTAGTCATCGGAGTAGCTTTTGATACTTCTGTATTTAGATTTATATCTGCTCATACATTACAATTAGTTTTATACATTAGTGTCTAATTGGGCTGCGTATTAATTAGCGTGGCAACTGTGTATAGAACTTTGCCAAGAATAGTTCTTATAGGACTTCACAGGTTCAGCGGAAGACCTCCTTTAAAGCTTCACCTGGAAGACACACTCTACATACAAATCTGAGACCTTATGCGTACTTGGTCAATCATGATGTGTCCAGTCAAACAATTATTAATGGATCAATTTAAGTTTACCCTTATCAGTTTGAATTTAAATTGAGATATTCGACATCTCGAACCACCGAAAGCGCTTCCGAAAAGCGGGGAAGACTTTCTCGGTGATGAAAGCAAGAAAACAGACGCCACCTGCATGCGTAACAACTCTTCTGGTCGACATCCATATTGCTCGGCTTCCAGTCTCTGCAAAAGATCTCTGCACCCTTTCCCTGCTCGATATCTGTGAAGACGAAATCTTCAAGACAGCTCCATGCATTTAATGCATTCAACCTAATAGAGATGTTAAGTCTTCGTCTTCTCCAACGGATCTCAAGAATGCTCCAGCTATAAATGCCGCCATTAAAGACTGAAGATATACACTTGAAGAAATGCTCTGAAAATCTACAACAACTCTAAGTCTTTATTCTCAGTGCATTCAAGAGATCCTAAACAGATCAAGAAGTCCTCGACCATAACAAGAAGACCTGCTTCAACTCTATTCATTTAACTTCTTGTTGTTTTCATTTAAAGCTATTCTTCTGCACTAATTAAATATCTTATTTACACAGAAATTTAATTCCTAAACCCCAAAACACAAGTCAATATTTTGTACACAATCCATTGGGAATATTCTTTGTAATAGATCTAGTAGAAAACATAGTGCACTTTTAAATCCAAGGTTGACTGCCTTGGTGGTGGACGTAGCACTCTTTATAGTGTGAACCATCCAAAAATACTTGTGTTATTCCTTTACTGTTTGTTTACTTATTGAACTGTTTATTATTTCCTTTATCTATATCCCTAACAGCAGACCTAAGTAGTCAGTTAAAGTCTACCGGTACGCGTAGTCCTTATCGGTAGACTTGAACCAGTTTCTTTGCAAGACTTCCGCTACTTCAATCTTCCTAATAGATTGTAAGTGCTTGTGAAAAGAACTTACTTAATAAGTTTTAAGTGTAGAATAAGCTATTCAACCCCCCCCCCTTCTAGCTTATTATTGTGCCCTTTGGGACTCACAATTGGTATCAGAGCTTAACTCTTTGAAAACTAGTTTTTCCGAGATTAAACTCTTGAGAGAATCGATCCAATGGCACAAACACACTACATGCTGCCTACATCAAATGCGAACCATGTCCCAATATTGGACGAAGGCCATTTCGATGTTTGGAAGGATAAGGTAATGCGTTTTATGAACTCCATTGACAACTGGTTATGGAAGTGCATACTTACAGGACAACATGTACCAATGAAGGCCAACCTTCTAGCCTCCATAGCTGGGAATCCTGCCGAAGTACCCAAAGAAGAATCAGAATGGACAGAGGACGACAGAAAACTAGTGGAGCTAGATAGCAAAGCAATCAACATCATTACTAGCTCCCTAGACACAAGCACGTACCAGCAAGTGATCCGATGTACTACTGCAAAAGAGATGTGGGAAGCTCTTGTGGAATACTTGGAAGGAGACCAAGACACAAGAGATAACAGGAAATACACATTCATCCAGCAGTTTGACTCCTTCAAAAAGGATCCGAAGGAAACCTTGTGTGAGAACCCAAACCCATTACTTGCATTACTTGTTTTATACCTTGATAACTTGTTTGTTTAATGCCTTAACATGATTGGATATTCTATTACGCTCCTTGTCGCTTGATTACCATCTATGCTTAGCATACCTTGCCGCTATGCCTTGAGTGTTGCCTTAGCATGATTTGCACTCAACCGAGACGTGTTAGGGTTCTATTGTCTTCCATAGATGACTTAGAACATTCACCTTGACCATTGTAAGCTTGATTGGAAGTTTAGAAACCTTCTTGCTTTGTTTTGGCCTTAGCGATTTCACCCGTCTCCCGTTTTGCTCGTATTTCGACGTGCGAATTGTTCCTTGAGTTCCCGGACTTGTATTCAAGTCATAACCGTGATTAAACGAGCCTTTTACATGCCCAAGTTATCCTAGTTTTATTAACGTTTGATCCGGGTTTGATTCGTCAACCAATCGTCGCTTGACTCGAGCCTTGTCCTACCTTGTTCCGGGTGTTGTTCGGGTGTGTTTCGGACATGTTTTGAGTTGTGTTAGACCCTAGAATGGTTGCCCATGAGCTTGGGACCATTTAGGACTTGTTTAGGTCAAGTTTTGATGCTCCAGAAGTTCAGGCGGCCGCATGGCTCGAGTGAGGCGCCCGCCCCCAAGATCGAGAGCAAATGAAAAAGGGAACCGGTCCCCAAGATACCGAGGCGGCCGCATATACATGAGGCGCCCGCCTCACTTGCTGATGAATCCTACGGGATTTTCCTCCTTCAAGCTTTTGTGAGCCAATTAGCCACTTAAACCTCCTTCCTAATTGGCCCTAATCCAACCTATTAAACCCTAATCAAGCTAGATTAGTCCTAATCCCAAGTAACCTTCTCTTGACAAGTGGAAAATGGGAGCCTCTCCTCTTGACATGTGGA
The DNA here is from genome assembly GCA_013146195.2 of Codonopsis lanceolata. NCBI lineage: Eukaryota > Viridiplantae > Streptophyta > Magnoliopsida > Asterales > Campanulaceae > Codonopsis > Codonopsis lanceolata. The sequence goes on from JABEVN020001280.1 coordinate 7,458, forward strand.
ATTCCACCAAAATCATGCAACATATAAAAAGGCCTCTCTTGTTGACTTAGCCATTAACTCCATTTCCATTTCTTCTCCTTCTCTCTTGCCATGTTTAGTGTGTGTAGAGAATAGGTGAGATTGGTGTGTGTCTCTCCAGTATCTGAGGCGGCCGCATGGCCATACATGAGGCGCCCGCCTCACTTGCTGATGAATCCTACGGGATTTTTCCTCCTTCAAGCTTTTGTGAGCCAATTAGCCACTTAAACCTCCTTCCTAATTGGCCCTAATCCAACCTATTAAACCCTAATCAAGCTAGATTAGTCCTAATCCCAAGTAACCTTCTCTTGACAAGTGGAAAATGGGAGCCTCTCCTCTTGACATGTGGAATTCCACCAAAATCATGCAACATATAAAAAGGCCTCTCTTGTTGACTTAGCCATTAACTCCATTTCCAGATTTCTTCTCCTTCTCTCTTGCCATGTTTAGTGTGTGTAGAGAATAGGTGAGATTGGTGTGTGTCTCTCCCCTAGATTGAGCTCCCGACTTCCGTTTGCCAAACCGAGACAACCGGAGTGAAGCTACCGACGAGGAGATCGTTTCCATCCGATTACTTTGTGCTCCAACCTTTCTTTTCCTTGGTGGAAGTAAGCTATTGATTTCCCCTTAGGATTGTATGTTAGACATGCCATGTTCCCCCTTTTCTTTTGATTTCCATGCTCTACCATGTCCAAGCCATGATTGTGAATGAATTGGTCTTTTGAGATTTTTAACAATATGTTCATCTTGTTGATTGAGACCTATGCCTAGAATTAATTATGTTCTATGCTTCCTTAGGAACAACTAATGTTCTTGGATTAATATATTTTGATGACTCTTGGGAATTTTGAATTCTAGGGTTTCATATGCCTTGTATTGATGATCCTATTGAATTGGGTCCTAGGCCTAGAATAAATTGTGTTCTATGTCTCCCTACGAATAAATAACGTTCTTGGACCCTTGCATTTTAATAACCTTGAAAGAATGATTCTAAGGTCCCTTGAATACGAATTATCGATAACTCTTAACTACGGTTGTTAAATGGATTAATGACCTAGCCGATCATATACGAGAACTTAGAAAAGGGTTTGTGATGCATTTAGCATTCTAACTCTATTGGATGAACTGTTAGAGACGACTCAACGGAGTCAAGATTAGCGAGCTATTGAACAATACCGGCTCACAGATTAATCCCTACGACGTTTTAAATGCGTTTCCCTAAGAATAATAATTCTCGACTTTTGAACTTGGATTGATTGCCCTGCTTGATCTTTACTGTCATATTATGGAATGACTAATTGACATGTGAGTTCGCTCTTGTCGAACTCAATCCTACTTGTTTATTGATAAGAATAATCTACTTGTCTTGAACGAGATCGCTCTTGTCGACCTCGTTCTCTACTTGAGAATTTTGTTAAGTATACATTACTTGGCATTGCATGAGTCCAGCTGGCATCCCGTCTTTGTTCACACGCCTCACCGTGGCCACGGTGAAGTAGCTCCCATGCCGTAATCATTTAAGAGCATCACTGTGACTATCCCTGCATCTCCTGGAAGATCGATGTACTTACACACATTCGATACCGCACATTCCGTATAACGCCAGGGAACTACGTAGCGGCCCGGCTCTCCATATATCCTTATCCTATGTGGTTTATTTACGCGCACTTATGTGATACAATGTGCATCCTGGATATATGACTCTATGCTTATGTGATTACCTCTTGCCTCGAATGTTGCATCTTGCCATGACATGCATGATTAATAGCTTACAAGTCTTTATGACTTACCCTTTCCCCTTTACTGCTTTAGATCCTAGCAAGACAGGTCCTGCTCGTTGACTAGCTGTGTTCGTGCCTTGTGCCCTTTTTGGTGACCGTTGATTCTTGAAGAGGTGGTTTTTGATGGCCTCTTCCTCTTGTCTATATATTTTTGTAAGGACGACGGGTTAAGCAAGTCAACTAGACTATGCTTGGGTATTTGTGTAGATCTTGATTGTAAATCTTATTAACTGCTAGTAGTTTAATACTTGTAGTACTTGTAACTTTTTGTGCCGGCATTGTGTTAGCCGAGCTTTGGTTAACTTGTTAGTAATCCTCCACGTTTTAGTCTTCCGCTGAGCATGCTATTAGCTCTTCTTTAATCCTTGTCCATAAACTGTAGCTTGGGTTCGTGTAGTGTCGCCGAAGACTTGGTTATTTTGTTTAACCGCTTGTTTATCGTTTAAAAGTTTTAAAATATCCTTTGGTGCCGAGGCGTGCTGCGACTCCAATGTTGCGTCACGTCGTTTTTATAAATTAAGTCCTTGCATGTTAATTGCCTACTTGTTTCCCTCCTCTTTGGGCGGTCCGACCCTCGGTCCCATCTCGGGCCCGGGCCGGGTCGCCACACCTTGAGACAAGCATATGATCGCTTCAGTGAGGTAATTAATAGCTACTTTTCTCTTGGTAAAACATATGACAAAAAGGAAATGAACATGAGATTTCTAGGCTCTCTAGGTAGCTTATGGCATGTTAAGACCACGACCATGAAATAATCCAAAAACGTAAACGAAATGACTCTCCGTAGTCTTTACGCAAGTTTGAAGGTTTATGAGCTCGAAGTAAATCAAGCTCTAGAGCAAGACAAACAGTTCAGAACTGTGTCCTTGCCAGCCATGGTTCAAGAAGAAATCACTGTTGAAAACAAACCTTCCACCTCCTCCAGTGAAAACGATTTTCTTTCAGACGAACAATTTGCTATGTTAGTAAAACGTTTTCAAAAATTTGCAAAATATGGAAGGAAGGACACACACCAGCAGTCTTTTAGAAGGACTGGTGAAAGCTCATCGAAAGAAGAACTTGTGTGTTATAATTGTAGAAAACCTGGTCACTTTGCCTCTAAATGTCCAAAGCCAAAGTTTGAAGCATACCGAAGGCCTACTTATAAAAAATTTCAAAAGCAAAAGGGTATGCTGGCTGAAGACATAGAAGATAAACAGGTTGCTAAATGGTATGTTTGAGACTGATTCAGAAGAGGAAGTGGACGATTGTGAGCAAGCTAACATATGCTTAATAGCTCATGATTCAGGTCCCACCTATGACTCTGAACATGAAGTCGAAGTCTCACCTAGTCCCTTGGACAAAATCGAGATCAACAGAATTTAGTAAGGAAGAACTTCTCAAGGATAATCAAGATATGCTTGAAGAGTTCAATTCCTTTAGAGTAGCCTATGTAAAACTCGCCAAGAACTGTGAGAAACTTATTGCTGAGAAATCTCTCATGGCAGCTGAGATTCAAACTCTCAATAGATATCATCAAGTATCAAGTTCAAAGGAGAAAACAAATTCCTGTGTGACAAAATCGAATGTCTCACTAAGCACATCAAAGGACTTGACCTGGAGAAAATTGTCTTGCAAAACACAATTGACTCCTAGAACAGCTCCAAGGATGACATTCCCATCTGTTACAGAGAAAGGTGAATCCTCCGAGACTGCTAATGATATCTCCTTCTCTAGACAGACGTTCGGAAACAAGGGGAAACAAGGTCTTGGCTATTCAAGTGTTCCTTATGTTTACCCCAAGGCTCAGAAAGGGAAAGCCAAGATTACTGCTTCAAATGAGAAACCTGAGAAAGTAACGGTAGAGAAACTAAAGTCTACCGACAACAACTCTGCCAAGGCGAAGTCTGTTGGCGGTAGACCTACTAAATCTCTACCGATGACTATCAAGTTTGTCTATGAAATAGGTAAGGCACCCATACCTGTTGAAAGTAAACTTAAAGGTATTCTACCGAATCCTCCTATAAAGATTATTAGCAGACCAGCCAAAGCTATGTCTGGTGGTGATGTACCTAGGAAGATTCAAAAGAAACCAATTAAGTCTACCGTCAACAAGCAAGCTGAACAAAGGACGGCTGTTAAGAAAAAGGAGAATCACAATCACTCTTCAACTAAGGCCACTGACAGTTCTCTATGGAACTTCCATTTATGTCATTCTTGCAATTGCCTAGGCCATCTGGCCCAAGAATGCCTGCTAAGGTTCACTCCAAAATCTGAGAGACCTAGTTCTCTCAAGGTTAGGCAGGTATGGGTTCTAAAAGGTTGCTAATCCTTAGGACCCAAAAAGAAAATAAAGGGGACCTCTTTTCTTTAAATCCTTTTCATGTATGCTTCATGGCTATAGATTCAAAAGATAAAGACATCTGGTATCTGGACAGTGGCTGCTCAAGACACATGACAGGAAACAGAAGTCTACTCTCAGATATAGCTGAAGCCAAAGGTCCCACAGTTATTTTCGGTGACAATGCAAGAGGAAAAACAATTGGGTATGGCTCAATCACTAGAAGAAGTCTCTCCATCAACAAAGTTTCTCTAGTGAGCGGCTTAAAGCATAATCTTCTGAGCAAATCTCAATTCTGCGACAAAGGTCTTATCTGCCAATTCAACTCCAACCAATGTCTCATCAAAGATCGTGAATCCTGCTCTACAATACTGACCGGCAATAGACAAGGAAATGCCTATGTCATGGACCTAAATCTGCTAGGGAGATTCTCCAGCCTTTGCCTAGTTGCTAACAACGTTCGCGACAACAGTTGGCTATGGCACAGGCATCTCAGTCACCTCAACTTCAAGCACCTGTCCAAGCTCTCAAAAGATGGGCTTGTCAAAGGTCTACCTACGGTATCTGCCGACCATGACAGAAGTTGTAAAGCTTGCCAATTAGGAAAACTTTCCAAGTCTTCCTTCAAAAGAAAGTTTGTCATGTCAACTAACAGACCTCTTCAACTTCTGCATATGGATCTCTTTGGACCAATCACTACAGTCAATATTTCTGGAGACAAGTACACATTTGTAGTAGTTGATGACTACTCTAGGTTCACCTGGATCGAAACAATGACTTCGAAAGATGAGACATATGATCTAGTCAACGCTCTTTTCAGAAGACTTCAAACCCAAAAGCTTGAAGACATTAGTGACATAAGATCAGACAATGGCACCGAATTCAAGAACAACGGTGTAGAAAGATATTGTGATGACCACGGGATCGGCCACAACTTCTCTGCTGCCGGAACTCCTCAACAAAATGGTGTAGCTGAACGGAAGAACAGAACGATTAAGCGGCAAGAACTATCTTTGTGAAGCAAAACTTCCAAAGTATTTACGGGGCGAAAACTCTGCATGTTTTACCCGCAGATCACGTAAACAAGTTTCATAACAAAACTCCATATGAAATATGGAGAGGAAGAGCCCCAAACATAGGATTTTTTAAGATCTTCATTACGTAAATGTTTTATTCTTTATAATGGAAAAGAATATAGAGGAAAATTTGATGCAAAATCAGACGAAGGAATTTTTCTGGGGTATTCCAAACACTCAAAAGCATTTCACATTTTCAGTAAAACTCATTTGAAAATTTTAGAAATTGTGCATGTTACTTTTGATGAATATGACTTGTTAGAGCCTAGAAAGGCTCCGAATGTTGCTAATGATTCTGATAATGATAAGATAGGTACAAATACAGCATCTACTTCCACTCCTCTTCAGAATCCTGCAGCTGCAGCCCCTTCAAGTTCCGCTAACCCTTCACCGGTAGACTTCAACTCTGCCGGTACCAATTCCAACTCTTCTATTGACCCAGAACCTATCTCTTCTGTTTTACCCCAAACACCTTTGCAGATCACTCATCCTTCATGTTCACCAAAAAATGAAGGTTAAGAAGATCCTATCTCTTCTGAACCAGATTTTGGTGAATCTCCTTCTCAACCTACTCCAGAATTCTTAAGGGAAGAACCCACCAGAAGTGATCTTCCTCCAACCATTATTGAAACAAGAGATCATCCTATTTATCAAATCATTGGTGATCTCAACTCAGGAGTTCTTATGAGAAATAGCGTTCGAAATGAGACTATGTTTGCAAGAAGATTGATGAAGCTATCGAAGATTGATGAAGCTATGTTTCCAAAGTATCTGAAATCGAGACAAAGAAGATTGATGAAGCTATCGAAGATCATTACTGGATTGAAGCTATGCAAGAAGAGCTGAACTAGTTTGAAAGATGCAAAGTGTGGAGCTTAGTTCAAAGACCGACTGACCATCAGTTATCGGCACCAAATGGGTTTACAGGAACAAGAGAGATGAAGATGGGAACGTCACCAGAAACAAAGCTAGATTGGTTGCTCAAGGCTACCGACAAGAAGAAGGGATTGACTTCGATGAGACATTTGCTCCTGTTGCTAGATTGGAAGCAATCAGACTCTTTCTAGCCTATGCTTCGTTCATGGACTTCAAAGTTTATCAGATGGATGTAAAGAGTTCCTTTCTGAATGGTGATCTTCTAGAAATGGTATACGTTGAACAACCTCCAGGTTTTGTCATTCAAGACAAACATGATCATGTCTACCGACTCAAGAAAGCACTCTATGGCCTAAAGCAAGCTCCCAGAGCTTGGTATGAAACTCTATCCAAATTCTTAATTGAACAAGGATTTGTGAGAGGAAGAATAGACACAACTCTGTTCATCCTCAAGCACAAAGGTCATTATCTTCTGGTACAAATCTATGTGGACGATATCATCTTTGGATCAACTAACCAAAGCCTGTGCAAGAGATTCGAGAAGCTAATGCAAAGCAAGTTCGAGATGAGTATGATGGGAGAACTCACCTACTTTCTAGGACTGCAGATTCAACAAACTTCCGACGGAATCTCCATCAGCCAAACCAAATATGCAAAAGAACTCATCAAGAAATTTGGTCTTGATTTAGCAAAAGGATTTGAGACTCCAATGTCTACCGACTGCCATCTTGATAAAGATGAAAAGGGAAAGCAAGAGAACATGACCAAGTACCGAGGAATTATAGGTTCACTTCTTTACCTTACTGCCAGTAGACCTGACATTATGTTTGTTCTTTGTGTTTGTGCAAGATTTTAGGCAGATCCAAAGAAATCACATTTGCTTGCTGCCAAACATATCATCCGATATGTTTCAACAACAACAAATCTAGGCATCTGGTATTCCAAACGCAACAACTTCGACCTAGTTGGATACTCAGATGCAGATTATGCAGCCTGCAAAGTGAGCAGAAGAAGGACCAGTGGGACTTGCCAATTTCTTGGAAATAGACTTGTCTCATGGTCATGCAAGAAACAAGGATCAGTGGCAAACTCAACCACAGAGGCAGAATATATTGCTGCCAGCAGCTGTTGCTCTCAGCTCTTGTGGATGAAGCAACAACTAGTGGACTACAACATCAAGACTGCAAATTGCCCAATTATGTGTGACAACACCTCAGCTATTTCAGTCTCCAAGAATCCAGTGATGCACTCGAAGACAAAGCACATTGATATCCGTTATCACTTCCTCAAAGATCATGTGGAGAAAGGTAACATCGATGCCTGAATACGCCCAACTGAACATCAATTGGCTGACATACTCACAAAGCCACTGGATGCCACCAGATTTGCTTATTTGAGGAGAAATCTTGGTATGATTAATCATACTGCTTAATCTATATATCTAATAGTCTTTCTTTCATACCGGTTGACTTAGTTTTATACTTACCGGAAGACGTCATTTTCCCTTTAGTGGAAGACTTAAAGGCAAAATCCTCAAAATCCAAGCGTAACAGCAGGAAGGAGTTGGTCCCGGAAAAGGACATCCCTCCGAGTTTGGACGTTAATCTTCCTAGGTACCCAACTTTTCCCGCTGCTCCCGACGTCATCGTCGCCCTAGACACAAAACTATATATACCTGGAATGTGCATAGACCTCCAATCTGTCTGCACAATTGCCGCCGGAGTCAAGGCCTGCGAAGATATGAACGCTTCGGGGATTCTACCACTCTTCTGCCTCAACGACGAAAAATACTATATCCTCTTGGCTGAAGAGTTCTACCAACGAATGGAGCTCAGAAATCAAAATGCTTTGCGCGGATGGATTCGAGGTCGTCCTATCTCCATCACTGCAAAGACCATCTCCACCATTATCGGTGTACACTTTGGTGGTGCTTTAGAGTCTTCAATTGCTGAGGCTAATCATGCCTGGGAAGCAATGAGGGGAATTGAAACCCCAATGGTACCACAGGGAAAGATGCTAAGGAATCTCTTCCCACTAGACGTCTATTGCTCCAGTCATTTGATCGACAAGGGACTGCTGTTCAAAAGAGGATCCCACGACATGTTCACCACACAACAACTAAATCTTACAAGTGCCGTCTACCTTCAGACTCACCTTAACTTCGGCTCTATTATATTCAACGAACTGAAGCAGAGCGTTAAGAAAGTAAAAAACAACCCCAACTGCAAACGGCCATTTGTCAGGTTGATCAATGACCTCCTCCGAGACACAGAGAAGGTCAACTCATCCGTTTCGGAAGATGAACTTCTGTTGGTAACCAAGGACAAATAGCTGACCGCTTCGTTCTTTAGCAAGTATATAGAATATGAGAACAAGCGAAGGCAGCAAAAAGGTCTTCCGCCCATCTCTCTCGACAAGGTTGCTAACCTGTGCCGATCATCGTTACACGGTTCAACATGGAAGCGTATGAAGCAGCTAGCAAGACCTTCAAAAAGGCATCTGCTAAGTTTGATGACCAAGTTGCCCAGACCCTTCACCAGCAAGCCAAAGATTTGGCTGACTAGTCAGAGCAGCTGTTGCGGTCCAAGCAGACAGCTAAGGCCAAAAAGGCTCGAGCGGAAGAAGTGGAAGCCGAGAGCGAGCCAAATGGATCGTGAAGGAGCCGAAAGAGCGAGAAAGGATAAATCGCATTTGCTCTTCCTCTGCTGCCGGTAAGTCTCCATCTCCTTCAGCCACCCCAGCTCAACCAACCCCCTCTCCTACCCAGCCTTCTCCTAAAACAAAACGACCACCCTCACCTTCACCAGCACCCTCACCTAAACCAAAACGTAGGCGACTACGTAAAACCTTTGAAGACCAGCCACCTGCAGACGTTCCATCCTATACCGATGACGCAGCTGAGCCCCCTATTCAGTTGCTAAGGAAGAAAAAGAGGTCTACCGACACCCAGTCCTCTACCGCCATACAACCCTCTACCGCTAACCAAGCCCCTACCGCTGACCCACCCTCTACCGTCACACCAAACCAACCAAATCCTACTGAGTCATCTAATCAGAGGACTTCACCCCCTCCGGAGGAGTCTATCCCTCAGGAGGAGCCTTAAAGACAGGAGGAACCTACCCGACATCCTACCCCTCCTCCTTCCCCTTTCAACTACTCACCTAACCCATCTACCCCTACTTCACCTCATCATACCCAAACCACACCAACCAAACCAATAGACTCTGCTGCCGCCAAGTTCCTATTTGAACTTTCGTCAGTAGCAGATCTTTTCCCCCAAGATCAATCTCAACCATAACCCCTCCTTCGCAAACCCAAATCCCTCTTCTATCCAGCCCCATCTTTATGGTTCTCTACCGACCCTTTACCCGAATCATCAATAGTCAGTGACAATTCTGACACTGACATTGAGTTATATTCTCCCCCAACTCCTCCTCCCTCCCCACCAAAAACCACCTCCTCTTCCACCAACACCATCCCCACCCAAGACTCCGCCTCTTCCGACTCCGTCACCCCGCCTCTCCAACAGCCCTTTCGGCCCATGTCCCCTGGCGCAACCTCTTCTCACGTTCACATTGGCCAAGAACCTTCTTCCTCTTAGTTGGCCAATGCTGAAATTTTGTCTCGTCTGGACGCTATCTACGAAAGGCTAGGCAAGCTGACTAGCATCTCTACCGCCGCCGCTGAGATAGCCACTGCCGCATCCAAGGCCAACGACAGGACTGCTGCTCTTTTTCAACAGTTTTAAGAGAACGTGTGGACCCGATTTGGATAGATGAAGCATGAGTTTACGGATGTCAAGATAAACGTTGAAGCTCAACGAGATGAATGTGTCCGGCTCTGCTCATCTCTCTTCTACGAGTTGTTCCACGCTATCACACTTCATCTCAGCCACATCCGCCCACTTGTCCTCAAGCTCAACAACATAGCTCGCGACTCAGCTCACGACGTTATGAATGCTCGGCGTGAACGTGATCTGGCCATCACGGAGGAGAAGCAAATGAAGTCTATCAACCGAATGCTTATGGAAGAGAACAGTCGTCTTCGTGAAGAACTCGACTACCGTTCTCGTTCCACTAGACCTCCCACGGATGCCGATGATGAATACGTCAGAAGAACTGAAGAGCTAGAGCGACAGCGAAGGGAGAAAGAAACAGCAGAAAAAGGTAAAGGGAAAAGACATTGGTAAAATTTGTATATGTTCTTCCCTTAACCTTTGTATCTATCCTTATTTTTGAAAACTCTGTAAACATTAAACTTCTCGTTTATAATGCAGAAGATTGATTGCCTTCCAAAAATTATCTACTGTTTAAATTCCTGTTATTTCATTTCATACACTGCTTAGAATTTAAACAGTTTTATACTAATTTGTGTCACTACAAGAAAACAGAGCAATTGAAATGGAAAATTTCGTTGCAAAAAATAAAAATCCGTTACAATTAGATGATTGAAACGGAAAAAGTTTGTTGCAAATTCCGTTTGGAAAACCCTCGTTGCAAATTTTATGCAACCGTATGTATTCCGTTGCATGATATTGCAACGAAAACCGAGCGTTGCAATTTCAAAATTTTCGGTTGCAAATGTGTTTCCAAGGACATTTGACGTCTGTTGCAAATAGCAACTAATTTTTTCTGTTGCATTCTTGCAACAAACTTTTTCCGTTGCATTTTGCAACAGACTTTTTTTGTTGCATTCGTGCAACAGATTTTTTTTGTTGTATTTTTGTAACAGACTTTTTCGTTGCATTTTTGTTGCATGAATGCAACATATTTTTTTTGTTGCATTTTTTGTTGCATTTTTGTAACAGACTTTTTCATTGCATTTTTTGTTACATCCTTGCAACAGACTTTTCCGTTACTATGTTCATATATTTTTGTTGCTAGTTAGTAATTGATTTTTAAAAAAAATTATTATTGCAACAGAAAATATCGTTGCAAATATATATATATATATATATATATATATATATATATATATATATATATATATATATATATATATATATATATATAGACACACACACACAATCGTACCTGATTGAACATTTCATATTTCACATTTTAGAAAAAAAATTAAATCTAAAATCAGACATTTAAAACAACTCAAATTTAAGCATTACATTTAAAAGTCATTGTCGAAGTGTCGGATTACATGAAAGTGTATAGAATGTTGAGATCCTCCAAGTGATTAACAAAAGACCAATTCTAACTGTCAAACTACATAGACGTTGGTGGAGGTTGTTGGGCTCTAAGTGACCGAATTTCCTCTTGCATTAGCTTGAAATCAGCTTTGATTTTTTCCATTTCCGCAGCATTGTCACCTTCAAGCTATTGAATAAGAAGAAGAAACAAATTAATTACTACAACAATTCTGTACATCCCTGTACAACTACCTAATAATAGCATTGTTTTCTCTACAAATCGTGTTCTGATTAATGGGAGCTTTGTTTCACCTAATAATAACATTACATACCAGTGGATACACATCTTCGATGGGTGTTCGTGGCTTCAATGCCACACCAGGCTGCATACCTTTTAACTTAATGTATAAGACAAGATCTTGCCAACTATCTGCAATACATACCATGTTCCCTACCATCCTTGGAATCAAGATAACTAAACGAATTACGTACACATTTTTAAAATCAAAGGGAAAAGGAAAGTCCAGTCAACATTGAAGTCATCCATCTTTGGCAATTAGAGCGTGTTCAGAAAATAATTTTAAAGGAGTATATATACCTTTACAGAAAAATATGCCCACACATTTGGCTTGCTTTTCAAGCTCGGCTCTTTTCGACCCGGTAGGCTTAAAACCATCATCAGGATCCTCACTTCTAACGCACACAGCTACACAATGACCATTTAGCTTTATAGACTGTACCTGCAGATCAAAGTCGAATGGACTAGCAAGAACTAACGTTCTCCTCCAAGCATCGAACCATCCACCGTGTTCCATTCCATAAAATCGCTTGATTTCTAATTAAGGGGCATGGAAAAAGAGCATCAGAAAAAGAACATGTTATAAAAGTAAAAGACCAAAATCATATATCAAATATAAGAGGTGGGCGGTCTGGGCGGCCTTTTCGATTTTACCAGCAAACGGTAAACCTCTCTCTCCTCACTGGTACTAGAAATTACGCAGTCGTCGACGACTTGTTACGTGTCGGTGGAGATGGGAAGGTAGGAGTTAAGGATTGTTTTTCTCCAATATTCATTTGTGGAGTCATTAATTGGATCGTCGGAAAGTGTAAACCATTTTCAATTACCAGCCCTCGCTTCACTGCAGGCAAGAATTAGCCTCAAATGGTTGCTTCTAAGGGACTGAAAAGTAGAGTCACCCTAGATAATACCACCTGCCGGAGGACCGCTCTAGTTGGAGCACCCAGGAATTTCAAGGTTTTTTCTGAAGATGACAAGGTTATCATTATGGGTTGTGATTTTCCTAAATCCAAAAGGAAATCTGTTCCAGTTAGTAAAGCGATTGGACAGGTCAACCCAAGGGATTCCAAGATGAAACCACTCGAAAAGTTGGACAAGAGTAATGGGAAGAATGATACCTCTTACACTGGAAGAAAAGCTTTGGTAGATATCAGCAATTTCCACAGAAACTCTTCGAGTACTGAAACCCGTGATGGCTCTAAACCCAGGAAGGGCAAAAGTGAACGTGCTGTATCACAAAGGGCTTCGATTGGTCCAGGCACTAGTGCTGCTAGTTCTTCTTCAAGAAAACTCGTGATGGGGAAAATGAGGATGAGCCGGATACAAGTTACTGGTGACTGTCATAATCTGTGATGGGGAAAATGATGGATAAAGATGCGAAGGCCTTTGCTGGTGGCCTGAGGCTCAAGGTTCAGGGACAAAAAATTGCTAATAGTGTTGGCAGGAAATCTACAAGGAACGTACTAGCACCAACAAGGAAATCATTACCAGTATAAAAGAAGGTTAATGAGGTCGAAACAACTATAACTTATTTAAGGAAGGGAAATGTTGATCATGCAGAGAAGGGCAAGGGAAAATATGCTTTTCCTGTTAAGCCCAAGGTTGGTGGAAAAGTTGTAGCACAAGTAAGCAATGCCCCAAGGAATCTTTCGAAGAATCGAGTTGGTGATGGGTTCAACAAAATGGCTTCAGGAGGTCAATCCAATGGGGATACTTGGGCATCGTTAAACACATTTGCAAAGCCAACTATGAATACAACCTCCAAAATAAGGGCTTCAAAATCTAAGCTCACATCTGTACTGAACGAATCGGGACTTAGAGCTTCTATTTCATCCAAGAGGAAGGAGGAGTCGGAAGACGCCTTTATCTAAAAGACGCTTCTCTACCCCTCGTGAACAACCCGGAAGACAGAGAAGACATCGATAAAACAAAACTATGAGACAACATCACATATCATTAACAGAGGATATGATCGTCGGAAGTCCTATACATCTTTGTTGATTGTCAGATCAAAGCTGATGAAGGAGCATGACAAAGTCACAAAGCATGACTTTCTGCCTAATATTGATGATGATTGCAATCAGCTTGAATTTGCTGAGTATGTTGATGAGATCTACCAGTATTATTGGGTTATGGAGACACAAAATCACTCACTGAAGAATTACATGGAGATTCAGACGGATATCACACCTCAAATGCGGGGCATACTGATCAACTGGCTTATAGAAGTACATACGAAATTCGATTTGATACAAGAAACCCTTTATCTAATGGTCACATTATTGGACCTATATTTGTCATTGGTCTGCATTAAGAAGAATGAACTGCAGTTGGTTGGTCTTACTGCACTCTTGCTGGCATCAAAATATGAGGACTTTTGGCATCCGAAGGTTATGGAATTAATTAGCATCTCAGCTGAGTGGTACACAAGAGATCAAATGCTCCAAATGGAGATAGCTATTTTGAAAAGGTTAAAGTTCCGTCTTAACATGCCTACTCCATATGTTCTTATGCGAAGGTTTCTCAAGGCAACTCAATCAGACACAAAGTTTAGAAATTTAGCATTCTACCTCATCGAGCTTTGTCTGGTAGAATATGAAGCTTTAAATTTCAAGCCCTCGTTACTATGTGCATCAGCAATCTATGTCACTCGGCGTACACTGCAAATGACTCTAGCATGGACCCTTTGGCATAAGCAAGCATGCACGCTATGTAGAATATCGCCTTTCGTGGATTGTCTTTGAGATGATCTTGAGATTCCACAAAGCTGCTCAAACAGGAGTGTTGTATGCACATAGATTAGACTTTACACTTGAGGTGCTCTACTGTTTGATAGAGGCATGTCTACCGATATAAAATTTAAAAATACTATGAGATATGCTATTATCTATCATATAGTTGGTTATAGCCCTCATTTGTAAGTAATGATGACCAGATATAAATAGGAGGAGATTGTTGATACTTCTGTATTTAGATTTATATCTGCTCATACATTACAATTAGTTTTATACATTAGTAGCTAATTGGGCCACTACTAGAAAAATGACCTTTAGTGATGGAATTTTCCGTCGCTAAAGGCAAAAGAATGCTAATGGCCCCAGCGTCAAGTCGTGCCGATGTCAAACCAGACGGACCGATTCCCGTGGTCGCTAAAGGTAGCCTTTAGCGACGAAATTCCCGCTAAAGGTTGATTTTCAGCGGCCATGAGTCGCTAAAGGTTTTTTAAAATTAATTAAAATTGAATTTCAGCGACGGAATTTTATGTCGCTAAAGGCTTTTTAAAATTCATTAAATTTGAATTTCAGCGACGGAAAATTCCGTCGCTAAAGGCTTTTTAAAATTAATTAAATTTGAATTTCAGCGACGGAAAATTCCGTCGCTAAAGGCTTTTTAAAATCAATTAAATTTGAATTTCATGACGGAAAATTCAAATTAAGCTAAAGGAGTTTAAAAATTAATTAAATTTGAATTTGCGACGGAAAATTCAAAAGCTAAAGGGTTTAATAATTAATTAAATTTGAATTTCAGCGACGAAAAATTCCGTCGCTAAAGGCTTTGAAAAATTTATTAAATTTTAATTTCAGCGACGGAACATTCCATCGCTAAAGGCTTTTAAAAATTAATTAAGTTTTAATTTCAGGGACGGAAAATTTCGTCGCTAATAATGTAAAAAAAAAAATTTTAAAACCCCAAAAATACTATTATTATAAATTTTTGTACCTGATAATATAACAATTAATACAAAACTGAAGATACAAAATAAACAATAATATAAAACCAATTTAAAAACATCAAAATGTAAATGTTATTACAACAATCCATGTAAATTATACATAACAATTAATACCAAAAACTTGTTTCTAGAGTTAACTTGTAAATTTAAACTTGTGCAAATCCATGTAAACTATATCTAATAAAAAAACTAAAAATAAAATTAAAAAAATACTACGACATGAGTATCAAAAAAAAACATAATCTTCAAGGCAATCAGCTGGAAAACCTGTCCAAGTAAAATTACTATTTTGATTAAAAATCAACAAGAAAAAGTAAGTCATTGTTTTCATATGATCAAACAAGAAGCTTTAGAAGCTTACCATAGGAATACATTTATGGCATAATCATCATTTCTTTGCTTTTTTGTCTTTGATGAACCTAAACATGTACAAGTTATCCAAAATCAATTAGCTAATAATAATAACAAAAATGGTCCAACCCTATTTCCCCCACCCCCAATATGAGTATTAAACCAGAGGAATGGAAAGAGAAGAAATGTAATAAATGTTGCTTGAAAGTAAGCACGTTCGGTTTCAAAGTCCCCCAACGTACATACAGTTATGTTGTTCGATTTCAAAGTCAATTAAACTACAACCAATGATTTCATAGCATCAACTTGGCTACCTAGCTAACAAGCGTACATAAATCGATGTTTAGACATTAATACACTAAATTTACACTAACACCCCCTTTGTTTCTTACCATTTACACTAACACCCCCCCTAAACGTACATACAATTATCTTTTTTGGTTTCAAAGTCAACTAAACTACAACCATGAATTTCATAGTATCAACATGGCTACCTAGCTAACAAACATATATAAATTGATGTTTAAACATTAATACACTAAATTTACACGAACACCCGTTTATTTATTACTATTTACACTAACACCCCCTAAACGTACATACAGTTATGTTGTTCACCATGGATTTCATAGCATCAACATGGCTACCCATCTAAAGGCATTGCATAAATCGATGTTTAAACATTAATACACTAAATTTACACTAACACCCGTTTATTTCTTACTATTTACACTAACACCCCTAAGCATATTACATACAGTTATGTTGTTGGTTTCAAAGTCAAGTAAACTAAAACCATAGATTTCATAGCATCAACATGACTACCCAACTAACAAACGTACATAAACCGATGTTTAAGCATTAGTACACTAAATTTATACTAACACCCCTTTAATTCTTACCATTTACACTAACACCCCTCAACGTACATATAATTATATTTTTTTGGTTTCAAAGTCAATTAAACTACAACCATGGATTTCATAACATCAACATGGCTACCTGCTAACAAACGTATATAAATCGATGTTTAACATTAATACTAAATTTACACTAACACCCTTTTATTTCTTACTATTTATACTAACACCCCCCAAACTTACATAAAGTTATCTTTTTTTGTTTCAAAGTCAATTAAACTAAAACCATGGATTTTATAGCATCAACATGGCTACCCAGCTGACAAACGTACATAAATCGATGTTTAAACATTAATACACTAAATTTACACTAGCATACGTACCATACAAACTAACATGTATATTTCATCTACAATATAAAACTAGAATTATAACATTTTAATTACAAACTAACATTTAATAAAAATAAAAAAATATTAACACCTTTGGGTTTTAGGGGTAGGGTGGGGTTGGGGGGTAGGGTGGGGATAAGTTTAGGTTTAAGGATAGTTTTATGGTTTAGGTTTAAGGTTTGTTTTTAGGGTTGGGGTTTAGGGTTGGGGTGGGGGTGGGGTGTGGTTGGGGTTAGGTTTAGGTTTAGGGATAGCGTTATGGTTTAGGTTTAGGTTTAGGTTTTAGGTTTAAGGTTTACGTTTTAGGTTTAGGGTTGGGGTTGGGGTGGGGGTGGGGGTGGGGGGTGGGGGGTTAGGTTGGGGGTTGGGGTGTGGTTGGGGTTAGGTTTAGGTTTAGGGATAGTGTTACATGGTTTAGGTTTAGGTTTAGGTTTTAGGTTTAAGGTTTAGGTTTAGGGTTAGGGTTGGGGTAGGTTGGGGTGGGGTTGGGGTTGGGGTTGGGGGGGTGTGGTTGGGGTTAGGTTTAGGTTTAGGGATAGTGTTATGGTTTAGGTTTAGGTTTAGGTTTAGGTTTAAGGTTTAGGTTTAGGGTTAGGGTTAGGGTTGGGGTTGGGGGTTGGGGTTGGGGTGGGGTGGGGGTGGGGTGGGGTGGGGTTGGGGGTGTGGTGGTGTGGTGTGGTTGGGGTTGGAGGTTTAGGTTTAGGGAGGTTAGTGTTATGGTTTAGGTTTAAGGTTTGAGTTTGAGTTTAGGTTTAGGTTTAGGTTTAGGTTTTAGGTTTTAGGGTTAGGGTTGGGGTTTAGGGTTTGGGTTAAGGGTTGGTGTTAGTTGGGGTTGGGGGGTTGGGGGTGGGGTTGGGGGTTGGGGTAGGTTGTGGGTGTGGTTGGGGTTAGGTTTAGGTTTAGGGATAGTGTTATGGTTTAGGTTTAAGGTTTAGGTTTTAGGGTTGGGGTTAGGGTTAGGGTTGAGGTTGGGGTTGGGGTGGTGAGGGTGGGGGGTGGGGGGTGGGGGTGGGGGTGGGGTTGGGGGGGTGTGGTTGGGGTTAGGTTTAGGTTTAGGTTTAGGGATGGTAATGTTATTGTTTAGGTTTAGGTTTAAGGTTTAGGTTTAGGGTTAAGAGGTTGGGGTTGGGGTTGGGGTTGGGGGATGGGGGTTGGGGTTGGGGTGGGGGTAGGGGGTGGGGTTGGGGTGGGGTTGGGGGTGTGGTTGGGGGTGGGGTTGAGGGTGTGGTTGGGGGAGTTGGGTTTAGGTTTAGGGATAGCGTTATGATTTAGGTTTAAAGTTTTTGAACTTAGTGTTACAATTAGGTTTATGGTTTGAGTTCGAGGTTTAGG
>JABEVN020001281.1:0-25652 GCA_013146195.2 Codonopsis lanceolata
ATATACATATGCAGTGCAATCACTCTGCTAATCAAGTAGGAGTATGTATATCTACATATATATACATATGCAGCAATCGTGGGAAATCAAGTAGGAATATGTATATCTACATATATATACACTTCATACAATTCACTCGGCCTATCACGAAAGTCAAGCGATCAAGAACAAGTATATACAGTATTTAGTTTACATATTCATACAATTCACTAGCCTATCACGAAAAGTCAAGCGATCAAGAACAAGTATATACAAGCATTTAGTTTACATATTCATGATAGCACTTTGTTTTCACAAATGCTAGAAGAAACCACATATAAGAGGATATGATAAATCGTGCCGCAATGTAGCTCATGCAATATAAAATGTTAACAGAACGTGCCGTTGATGTACGAGATGGTACATCGACCAAGCGATAGTATTATTCCAAGCGCCCTAATGGTTACACACAAGGTACTCTTTCTCCAAAGTGATCAAGAATGGAGGGTTTGCACGCTTCTCGGTTCGGCAACCCATCACTATCACGAATCTCATGATTCGTAACTGCAGACCCAATTGTCAACCGTGGAAGACAAGACATTATAAGACAAGTACGCCATTGACTTATTTGGGGAAAACAAGTAATGTTTACTTATTTAAGAAATCAAGCAAGGACGAGCACGGTAATAGCGATCTCATTCAAGTCGTGGGCATGTTATTCTTTACGACTAATAATCAAGCATGATCATGAATTAAATTAAGAATCTCAAACTAGTATTCTAGTTAAACCGATTCCAGGCGTAGGGGTTGATCGCTGAGTCGGTATTGTTGGACTCACTAGCATTTAATTCGCCGAGTCATTTCTATAATTCCAATCAAATAGAGTTTGAACACTATATGTGTTCCAAGACTCCTTTCTAGGTTCTTGTTTGAGGCATGGCTAAGTTCTCGCTCCATTTAGGAACCTTTAGTTCAAAATTACTAAGTCAAGTATAAAAGGCGGAAACCTAAGTTGATTAGTGTCCAACCAAGCTTAGCTCAATTTCAAGTTCGAAATTCCATTTGTTAATAGAATCATAAATCAAAGCACGTTGATACTCAATAGAAGATAATTATGAAGATAAGACACACAATATGCTTAAAGGTCATAATCTCAAGTAGACATGAAGTTCATGCATCATTCACAAACAAATCTTATCTCCTCGGCCCATAGAATCATAAGATATAACATTATAAAATCCCCGAGGTTCCCTTAAGAACTAAAGATCAAGCATGCACTTTTTGAAGAACAAGACCGAAGACTACTCAAGATTCATCATTAACCATGTTATGGTATTCCATAAGTCCATCACCACACACATGACTTGGATGACTATTCACTATCTTTACGACAACTCAAGATGCTCCTCATGAGGGTACTAAGGCATACACGGTTCAAATATCCTTCCTAAGGAAGAATTGCCACGAAGCAATCCCTGATTTTCCAAGGATGCTAACAAGGTTCCCAAGTAAAGTCACATATTACATTCTACGAATCTTGGGACTTCATTGAAAAGTCCACTAATATTATTGGTTCTAGTTCATAATTGAACCCATTCAAACGCCTTTCATTCGAAAGTTACGCATTCTCGACTCACACATAAACCACCCAAGGATTAGCGATAATCTCGACTTAATCATCATTCAAGAGACTCAATTAGAGTCCTAAGCCAAGACTCAATCTTATTACCAATTTGGTCTCACCCAGCAATTCCAAAATTTCGCAGAATTGAGATTCAATGAACACAAGAAGATATAGAATTTATCCTAAGGTTCGAATAACAATTT
Organism: Codonopsis lanceolata; assembly: GCA_013146195.2. Taxonomy (NCBI): domain Eukaryota; kingdom Viridiplantae; phylum Streptophyta; class Magnoliopsida; order Asterales; family Campanulaceae; genus Codonopsis; species Codonopsis lanceolata. The sequence continues at coordinate 1,807 of JABEVN020001281.1, forward strand.
TATAAATAAATTGACTTCATTTGGGTCAAACTACAAGGTTCCAAATTTCTAGTTCGAGGCATAAATTCGATTCACAATTTATCCCAGTTTCTAACCCAACAAAAATAAATCTTAAATCATAACAATTCCAATATACTCATGAACCCATTTGGTTTCAAACCCTAACCAAAATCTATTGATATCCATGGAAACATATCATTTTGACATGTATAACAACAATAAATCACAAGGAACAAGTCTCTAACAATCTATCATCAAGATGCTTGTAGAGAGAGAAACTAGGGCTTAAGTAACGTACTCAATCGAGTCACAAACGTCTAGGAAGTGGAAAACAAACCGAGGGAAAGACTCTACTCGGGCGAGGGCTTCGCTGATGGCGGTCGCGGCTCGACAATCCGATGGCCTAACTCCCGAATCGCCAAATCTCCCATGGAGCTCCTTCTCTCTCTCTAAAACTCACGGTGGATGGAGAAAATGAGGGAGGAAGAGGATGAAATTGATTATAAAGGGTTAGGGATGACCATCCTACCCTTCCTAGTCAGGACAAGGCAAAAGGGGAGTGATTAAATGAGGGTAATAGGTTTTCACTAAAAATCAAACAGAGGAAAGAAATCCTGCATTGCACATCAGCCAGTGAGGCGGGCGCTCACCCAAGCCATGCCGCTCAATCGGCAGAGGCTTCTCCCAAGTTCGCACCACTTTGCAATTACCTCAAAGATCCGAGGGGCGCCGCAGGTGCCATGCCGCCCGTAACCTCTAAAACTTGGTCTAAACTTGTCCTAAATGATCCCAAACTTATGGGCAATCATTCTAGGTCTAACCCTACTCAAAACGAGTCGGAAACGCACCGAACAACACCCGGAACAAGATAGAACAAGGCTCAACTCACGCGACGAATGATCAATGAATCAAACTACCAACAAACACCAATCAAACTAAGATGACTTGGGCATGAAAAAGACTTGTTTAAACATGGCTAAGATCTGAATATAAAGCCAAGAATTCAACGAACACTTGCACGACGAAATAGAGGCAATACGAGCAACGAGGGGAATCGCTAAGGCCAAAATCAACACTCTGCCGAACCGGGCGATTCAACAAACAAGCATAAAACTTGTGTACCAAGGCCTTATGAGACTCAAATAACTCTCAAGACAAGTGGAGGAATGATTAGAGTAAAATCGAGGTCTCACGAAAGAACTACGAGGAAACACTAAACCGAAGTCAAGTAATCTAACAAATGGCTTCAGATGCGACTTGTAACTTTAACTAGTTAAGGTCTATGGAACATATGGAACTAATGTATTGGCTCCTATATAGCCTACCTATATTAATCAAGGTTCTTACCTCAAGTCAAGTAAGCGAGGTTACGGTTAAACGACACGCAAAGCAATAAGGTCAATTACACGAAGGTTCGGGGTCTTACATTAGGTAATGATACTGCTACCTTTGCTAGACACCCCCACACTTTGATGAATTTGTAGGAATGTTTATGACCATTCCATAATTCGTAAGGAGTTTGATTCAATTTCTTGTGTGAGAGTTTATTTAGCAAGTAATTGGGTGTGAGCTCTGCCTCCCCCCATATTTCGTCGGGTAGACCACATTGAATTAATAAAGCATTCATCATTTCTTTTAGAGACTAATTTTTCCTTTTTGCAATCCCATTGGATTGTGGAGTGTAAGGTGGAGTAACTTGATGAATAATTCCATGTGCTTCACAAAAATCCTTAAAGGGATGTACATATTCTCTTCTTCGATCAGATTCGAGAATTTTTATTTTCTTCTCAAGTTGATTTTCAACTTCATTCTTGTACATTTTGAATTCCTTGAACACTTCATCTTTACTATTTAATAAATAGAGATGACAATTAATAACATGTATTATCATCGATGAAGATGACGAAGTACTTTTTACCGCCATATGATACTATGGATTTTAAATCACATAGGTCGCTATGAACTTGATCTAAAGGTCTAGTGTCACGTTTCACCGAGTGAAATGAGGTTCTTGTTTGTTTGGCCTCAACGCAAGTTTGACAATTTTCTTTTGTATTAATGTGTATTCTAGGAATGAGATCCATTTGCATTAGTCTTCGCATAGAATCATGATTAACATGATCTAATCTATGGTGCCAAATATCAGAGTGCTCAAGCAAGAAAGAAGAAGATGCAATCGCTATATTATTAATAATATTGTTAGGTGGGATTAACACCATCACATTACATTTGAACAAGCCCTTGTTGAGGTAACCCTTGCCCACAAATATCCCACTCTTACTAAGTACAAACTTATCAGATTCAAAGACCAACTTTAAACCATGCTTAATCAATAGGGAACCAAAAATTAAGTTTTTCCTAATATCTGGGACATGAAGGACATTAGTAAGCACCAATCCTTACCGCTGGTCATCTTCAAGGTCACCTGCCCTTTACCTTCCACTCTAGAGATGGAGGAGTTTCCCATAAACAGCTTTTCTCCAGGCGTCACTTTGGAATGGAAGAGAACATCTTAGCATCACCGCATATGTGACGTGTCGCACTAGTCTCCACGAACCATTTGCGACCCGAACTAATCATGTTAGTCTCGGAGACTACACATACCATGCTGATGCCGCCATTGACAAGATTGACTTCTTTCCTTGCCCTTTTCTTTCCACGGCAGTCTGCAGACTTGTGGTCTATTTTGTCACAGTTGTGACACTTCTCCTTGAATTTGGGCTGCCGGTGCTGCTTCGATTCCTCATTGTAGCTTTTCCGCTTCCTATTTTTTGAGTCTTGTTCCACCACATTGGCCCCTTCAATGGGACGGGTATGTTTCTTGTCAGCCACCGATTGTCTTGCTCGATTCATAACCTGAGAATTAAGTCCTCCAAAGACATGTCCTTGCGTTTGTCCTTAATTGAGATAATTCTTGAAGTCCTTCCAAGCAGGAGGTAACTTCTCGATCTCCGCAGTGACTTGAAACGCTTCAAAAATCGTCATGCCTTCGATCTTAATTTCATGCATTATCAATTGGAGTTGCTGAACCTGTGTTATTACAGTTTTGGAATCAACCATACAAAATTTGAGAAACTTGCCAACTACGAATTTTTTCAATTCGGCATCCTCATTTTTGTATTTTTTTTCTCTAATGACTCCTATAGATCCTTCGATGTCTTAAATGGGCTTGTATATATCATACAACGAATTATCCAGTCCATTAAGAATGTACTTCCCGCATAAGAAACCAGAATGCTTCCATGACTCAACAGCAGCCATGATTGTTTTGTCCGACTCCCCTTGATTCAGTATAGGGGCTGTCTCTTTCGGGAACTTGGACATGTTCAACGTTGTCAGGTAAAAGAGCATTTTCTATTGCCAGTGTTTAAACTCTATGCCAGCAAACTTTTCCGAGCGTTCTCCATGATGAGCATGGACTACTGGTGGCAACACTAAAGTTGATGTACTGGGCTGTTCTACAACATCATTTTCTTTTCCTATCTCGGAAGCCATACTGAACAATTGTAGCAATGATTAGTAACACATAAATAAAATGTAAAATATTTTAAGTTCTGTTTCTGTACAAACAGAACAATACTGAAAATATTATGTAAAACAAAATAAAGCAAATTTATTTCTCTTCTGTTTGCACAGAGTGAAATGCTTCAGTAATTGAAAATTACAGATTTGAACTTTTCTGTCAATATATGTCTGTTTGAATCAGATCATTATTGACAGATAATAGAAGTAGGGGAAGAAGAAGAATTGAACATATGAATCTTCCAGGAACCAGTATGCCAATTTTTTTTGTCTTAAGATTGTTAGCACGTTGTTTTGGTTCTTGCAAAAAATAGATTAGCGATGTGCGTTTAAGGTCCACCGAGATTGATAATCTCTTTCCTTAAGACAAAAACTAGCGCCGTTACTGGATATGCCGTGTCAAAGAGGACAATAATTTAGAAATGGAGGGAATAGGCCTGTCAATTGGGTGGGTTGGGTTGAGTATGAGTCGGGTTGTGACGTGTAACATGTCAAAATGGGTCGGGGTCATTATGAGCCAAATGTCAAACTGGTTGAAGCGGGTTGACTCGTCTTAACCCGTATTTCCCCCAAAAAACTATATATTTATAAAGTCAAAATGAATAACGAGTTCGACACGTTTTAACCTGACTCGCCCTTCAAATTTTTTGGATTGAAACGGGTTACCCATTTCGACCTAAAAATAATAACAGACCTAAAAATAATAACGGGTTGAGTTAGATCGAGTAATTTAAGTCGAATTAGGTGGGTTAACGAGTTTTTGATTAAAATTGTTAGGGCTAAGAGGGAGTTACAAAAAGACTGACGACCATCAGATACGTGTTCAGAAACCTAATCAACTTGTTCCCTCAAATAATATCTAACCAAACAAATTACCACAAAAGATAAAACAAAACAACTAAAGAAACATCGGATACACATGGAATCGAACTCACCTCAACAAAACTGAAAAAACTAAAGCCAAACTGGAACATGCACCCCAAACCCAAATACCAAGCTTGTCCCAAGTAGATATGCCCATCCGATTCCGGAATCGACGGTTCCTGAAGCTCAAAAGGGGGAACCGGATTCGAATCGGGAACCGACACGGTTCGGTTCTGAACTGTGAACCGTAAAACGGTTCATGGTTCACCGGTTCCTCGGTTCACCAAATTTATTTTTTAAAAATATTTTTTTAAAAAAAACTATCTTTAAACATTTGTAATAAAACTATCTTTAAATATTTTTTGAATTTTTAAAAGTGACAAAAATAATTATTTTAACTTTGTGTAAACATTTTATACTCTGTAAAATAACAAAAATATTTTGTAAATAAATAGGTATTGAAAGAACGCAAGTAGCTAGATTTCTCAAAGCGCTTAATGTAATTCCAATGTAGCTTGTGAAAAGCTACAATGAAGTCACTACCATTTAAAAAATAACAAACAAAATGAAGACTTAATACAAAAGTACAAAATTAAACAAACAATCTACAAGCTTATACTTGTAGATCTAGCCTCATGGCCAAAAAGATTTCACTAAAAAACGATTAATTGTTTTACAAAAACTATGTGAAATCACACAAAAAATATTCTCACAAGATAATGAATCTTGGAGAACAAAAACCCCACATAAACAAGTTAAACAAAACGTGGGAAGAAACAAAAACAGCTCTCCTTTAAACAAAACAACAAGCACAAAACAGTTTCAGAATTTTCAATGTGACTGCCAATGTTATAACATTGACAGCATGAGACGAACTGCTGCACTTCGGGTCTGGAAAACTACTTCAGGAACACCTCGGTTCTGCTCACAGCTTCTATGGTTTTTATTCTCTTCCTGGAGCTCTACAAGAACCACAAATCCCAGCTCCTGAATATATAGTTATGCGTCTCCTACACACACCCAAAAACAGTCCGTCTACTACAAGGAAAATGATTAGTTATTAAGGAAAAAATCAACAACTTACCAATTTAATGGGATTTGATTACCAAATATGAAAGTGGTCAAGAATCATGGTTAGACTAGGATTTATACAAAGATATTTAGTTACCAAAGATGATGAACCATAATCTAATAAAGGATTTTGTTACCAAAAATGACTCATAAACTTTAGGATCAAGAAAACCAAAAAATCTAATTAAAGATTTAGTTTCCAAAAATGTCACACTTGTCAAATATGAATTTTACCAAGAAACGAGAAACAAAAATAAAACAGGTCATGCCTATTTTACCCTTACAATCTCCCCTTTGTTGAGCCTTTCTGGTCAAATCAAAAGACAAGTGTTTATACAACACCAATCAAACCATCTAACCTGAATATGTTAGAAAATCACATCTCCCCCTGAATTTGTACAAGGTATAAAGTCAGAAATCATATGATTCATCACCATCACCATAAACACTTGATCTCTCTCCCCCTATTTGACCGGAAAAGGAAGAGGGATAAACAAACTTTTAGGAACTCTAAAAAATCCAAGATTTTGAAAAAAAAAACACAATGAAGTGTTCACCAAGATTTGATCACACCCCTAGCAATAACTGAGCACATCATATCCAGATTCAATACCTCTTAGATCCACACAAAAATTAGACAACCACTAAACATTTTTCAACATGGAGATTTTTGGAAATTGATTTGCACATTTTATATTAGGACAAAATTTCACCAAACTGATATCCTTGCCAACAATGCATGTCCTAAAATTTTATGCCTAAAAACATGATAACTAAAAGCTAGGCAAAAGAAATAAAAAAAATGCACTCACACACAAGTGATAAAGACCAGATCAAAGGATGTAGTTCCTAATGTAGCTGCATTGGGAGAAACATTTGCCAAAATTGTGATTTTATGATCAATATTGCATTTTTTTTTGTTTTTCTCAACCATATTTCTCTCCCAAGATCATAAATTTTTCACAACAAAAATCCATAGGTACTTTATTTCCCTAGGAATATAGCTCTACTTTATTTCAAGCTATAAAAACATGTGCCACTAGGAACCTTTCACACTATTTACCAAGGGAAGCCACTTAACTTTTTGATCAACCCATGAAATCCGAGGATTCATAGTCCCAAAAGAAAGGTGCCACAACCTTGCTCATAGGTAGCTCTTTTCCGTTAGGTAGCTTTCACACTTTTTCAATTAAAGGGAGTCAATTTTCTCAAGATCAACCCATGAAAGCCTAAGCTCCATAGTTGTTTGACAAATTGCTGCATCCCAAAAATTTCAAAAGGTAGCTCTTTCCTTTGTGGACTTCAAACATACTCAGGAACTGGGAGAGAGAGAGAATCATAACAATGAAATCACAATAGATTTTGAATGAAATTCCCAAGCAACCACAAGAGGCACATACATGTGAAACAATGATCGAGAGTGCCCTCTAAAGACAAAATGCAAGCATGCCTAATTTTTTTTAAATTTTTTTTATAACTAAGTGTAAAATCATATGGCACACAAAAACACAAGAGATTTCCAAAGATTGAAAAATCTCTCAAAAACAAGACACTTGGCAAATATATCAGCAAGATGATTTTCAGTCCCAACATGTACAATGCAAACAATTTCCATATTTAACCAAGTCTCTAAAAAAGTGGTGTCTTATATCAATGTGTTTTGTACGAGAATGATGAACTGGATTTTTGTACTAAGCAAAATGCATAGGTGCTATCAAAAAACAAGGTTAACACATCAATGTGTAGCACATAATCTTTGATCATTTGGAGCATCCACAAAAGTTTTAAGGCTTCTCTCAAAAATATTTTGATAAGCATGCAAATTTTTGAGAATCAACCTTACCTCTTCTCCTTGTGTATATGCCATCATGAATATTACCTATCACTTGAGAGATTGGATGGTTTTTCTGAATACGGCTAGGAATGTCATGGCTGCAATCATTCAAATTGGACTGAATTTCTGAATGTTCAGACTCTGCTTCGAATGTTCAGACTGTTCGACCGCCAAGTTTCTGTCCAATGTGACTGCCGATGTAGCTACATTCGGAATCACATTGGGTGACACATTGTGAATCACATTGGCTGAACTTTCAGAATATGCGTGTTTGTCTCGATCATGTGCGATTTATCGGTTTCGATGCTGGTTCTGAAGAATTTGGAGGAGATTTATCATAGAACCGCTTAGCACCAGGACATATATCAAAGGGTTCACAGTATTTGGACTTGCCTTTGTCATTACTACCCTTAGGAACCCACATCTGTTTAAAAACCTTTGGTTGCTGTTTCTGTGAACGTGAGTTCTGATGCTGCTTCGAATGTGACTTCCAATGTTGCTTCATTGATGTTGCATTCGATGTCGCATCCGATTTTTAACCAAAAAGGCCCGCCTTTACTTCTTCTTCATATACATCCTTTTAAGAAAGCGAATGGTCAGATATGACCAAAGCTTGTGACAAAAATGACACACAAAATTCTTCTTTCTTGTTTTGGGTTTTTCAAAGAAGTTTAGATTTTGAAAATTTTGTGTGGGATGTTTTGGTTCAGTAGACATACCTTCACCTTCTTTCACAAACATCTTGGGCCTGAATCCAATACGAGACTTACCAGAATTATCATAATTCAACATCTCATCCATTTTTTGTTGGCTTGAGTTCCATTTAGCCATGGTTTCATTGGCTAGATGAGCTTTTCTTTCGATCTTCAATCTCCACATCTTTCTTACTCAATGCACTCTCCAACCTTGTAAGACACTCCTTTTGTTCTTCATTAGCCTTTTTCGCAGCTTCGCTTTGCCTTTCCAAGCACTATAACTTGATGAGCTCTCTTTTCCCAATCTTTGTACAGCTCTTTGTAACCTTCTAGCAAGTCGATTCGGGTTCTCCATCGTCTTACGTGACGAGGAGTTAAACAAAAGATCATCATTTGTTCCCATTGCATCTTCGATGTGACTTCGATGTAGCTACATTGGGAGTCACATTGGCCGAAAATCCCGCAAAATCGATGGAGAGTTGTGTACAAGGAGAGTGATGAGATCACCGGATCTTCATCATCACTATCACTCAAAGTCGCTAAAAATTCAAACCCTTCTTTCTCAAAGTATTAGCACATTGATTAGCATAATGCCCAAACCCTTGACAAGCCCTACATTGAATAGAATCAATATTTTTACTTCTAGATGTAGACTGCTTAGCAAAAGGATTGGTAAAAGATTTTTCAGGGTTTTGAAAAGAACTTTCTTTGGGAGGAAATTTGCTAGGCTCAGTTTTGAAAACTGTTTTGGTGATAGAAGATGGAGATTTGTTTTGCCCCTTTGCTTTCAAAATATTTTTAAACTTTGTTGTTAAAAAATCCATTGACTCTTCACCAAAATCAGATTCCTCAATCTCCTTATGCAATTCAAGAAATTCAGAAGAGATATCAACAACAGAAGGAAAAGCAATACTATCATCAGAAGGAGTAGAAGATGATGCACCTTTGCCTTTGTTCTTAATTTGCTCATTGAGGTTTAACTCAATTTTGAAGAATACCATCTAGTCTTTCAAAACTAATTTTGTCAATGTCATGAGCTTCCTCAATAGCACAAATTTTCACATTAAACCTTTCAGGCAAGGTTCACATCATCTTGCTAACAAGTCGATCATTGGTGATAGGATCACCCAAAGCAAGAGCAAAGTTAGATATATCAAGTAATCTAGCATAGTAAGACATAATATCTTCATCTTCATTCATCCTTGTGTTTTCAAATTGAGTGGTAAGCAATCTTAATTTAGAAGCACGAACACTAGAAGGTCCTTCACACAAGGTTTGAAGGGCCTCCCAAACATCTTTAGCAGACTCATAGTTGGCTATAACCCTAAAGGTGTTAGTATCAAGAGCTTTGTATATGGCAGACAAGGCTTTAGAATTAAAAGAGGCAATGTTTCTATCATTATTAGACCAATCTGCTTCTTTGGTGATCTTTACATCACCATCATCATCAGTAGTTTTGGGAGGGTCCAACCATTTAGAGCGACAAGCCACGCTCTCTCATCAATTGATTTGATGAAGATACGCATCTTGACTTTCCAAATAGAATAATTTGCACTAGTCAAAATAGGAGGACGAACGACATTCTCATACTGAGAATCCATCACGGCTACTACCAGAATCAACTCTTAGTGATGTCAAGAGAAGGCTCTGATACCAATTGAAAGAACACAAGTAGCTAGGATTCTCCAAACTGCCTAATGCAGTTTCCAATGTAGCTTGTGAAAAAGCTACAATGGAAGTCACAATAGACAAAAAAATAACAAAACAACGGAAGACTTAATACAAAAGCACGAAATTAATCACAAAAGTTTACCAAACAATCTACAAGCTTATACTTGTAGATCTAGCCTCATGGCCAAAAAGATTTCACTAAAAAACGATTAATTGTTTTACAAAAACTATGTGAAATCACACAAAAAATATTCTCACAAGATAATGAATCTTGGAGAACAAAAACCCCACATAAACAAGTTAAACAAAATGTGGGAAGAAACAAAAACAGTCTCCTTTAAACAAAACAGGAAGCACAAAAGCAGGTTTGAAATTTTTAATGTATTTGCCAATGTTATAACATTGACATCATCAGATGAACTGCTGCACTTCGGGTCTGGAAAACTGCTTCAGGAACACCTCGGTTCTGCTCACAGCTTCTATGGTTTTTATTCTCTTCCTGGAGCTCTACAAGAACCATGAATCCCAACTCCTGAATATATAGTTATGCGTCTCCTACACACACCCAAAAACAGTCCGTCTACTACAAGGAAAATGATTAGTTATTAAGGAAAAAATCAACAACTTACCAATTTAATGGGATTTGATTACCAAATATGAAAGTGGTCAAGAATCATGGTTAGACTAGGATTTATACAAAGATATTTAGTTACCAAAGATGATGAACCATAATCTAATAAAGGATTTTGTTACAAAAAATGACTCCTAAACTTTAGGATCAAGAAAACCAAAAATCTAATTAAAGATTTAGTTTCCAAAAATGTCACACTTGTCAAATATGAATTTTACCAAGAAACGAGAAACAAAAATAAAATAGGTCATGCCTATTTTACCCTTACAGGGATGGTACCCTGACCAATTTTATTAATATAATAAAAAATTAAAATGAGGAGGGCAACCAATGAACTAAATCCAAATGAGCCTTACCTCTAAGTTACAATTTTTTTCAATAAATAAAAAAAATATAATCTAAAAATTAATACTTACAATCTATAAATAAAAAAATTCTAATCTAAACATTAAAATTAACTTACCAAAACGAGTCGTTGTATCCTCATCAAAGTCCTCCTACTCCTTTGAAGTATCTACCTTGTTTTGCGTTCGATTGGTTGCTTTAACCCATTGCCCATCAAAAGTTGAAATTCTAAATTTTTTGAGCTCAATTGAGATCTTTTTCATCTAAAACATAGCCGGCCACGCTAAATGCATGTTTAACGACGAAAGTTGAGGCAGGAGCAGCTAGGACCTTCTTTGCAATTAATGATAAAGTTGGATAATTTTTGGTCATTCTCGCCCACCACTTTAAAATATCAAAATTTTACATAGGACCAAAATTAGTTAATAAATATAAATTAAGTTCTAATGTATTTTCATGGTCTCGTGCTCATTTTTGAGTTCTTGTATTAATAAAATTATCTACCCAAGAAAAATAGTCATCACTAAGTTAACTACTACTACTACTAGTACCTACATTTTCATTACTAATATACCTGTGAAGCCTATAAAACTATTCTAAGGCAAAGTTCTATACACAGTTTCCACACTAATTGGTATGCAGCCCAATTAGCCACTAAGTATAGAACCTAATGTAATGAATGAGCAGATGTAAATCAAGATACAAATGAGAACAACATCTATACAGCCCTGAAACGGTCCCTCAACGTCAGCAACGTCCTAGCAGAGACCAGATACTTCTGCGAGGTACAGAGGATGCCCTAGCCTCATGAGCATGAGAACTTTCAGAGGTGTTCTCCTCCTCGTCATCAGCATCACCATTGTCCTGGATAGCAGGGCGACTTGGGCCGACACCATCATATCTATGAGCAGTGCTCCATCTGCCAGCCTGATTTGGGCCAAGTTCATCCGTTCGCCGGGGGTTACTCTGCCGACTCGCATTACTCAATTTGGGAGGCACGTTACTAGGCCCCGCCTCGTCAGGATCACGTACCATCTGAGCACCAATGCCATGTACTCGCTGAAAATCCTCCTCCAAGACCTAGGGAACCACCAGCCCAAAACTCTCTAGATCCTCGCCGATCTCCATCAACTGAGCATCTATGCCATTGGTTACCCGCCGAGAAAGGATTCTCCTCAGCACATGCCTTATCTCACGAGAATGCTCCTCAGCAGGAAGCAACACCTACGCCAAATACTAGTGGGATAAAAGCATATTTTCAGAAAAAAGCATAAGATGAGGCCCGCAGGGGATAGTCAATCTCCCACATATCTTGAATGAGATTGCCCACATCTCTCTCCATCCGCAACTGCTCTATCAAAGGATGGTTCACGTCCAGGACGATTTGCTCTCTGCCGAACTAACGAAGGACTCGGTAAGCCAGATAAAAAGTGGTCTATTGGAGACCAGGCAGGATGACTTGGGCATAAGCCCCAGTAAACAAAAAAAAATTGCGGAATCCGCCAGTGGCTGATCACCCAGATTATCTCCATGGAGCCGATGCTTAGAAAATATTCTATCCAGTCACGCTCCGAAGACAGATGGATGCGATAATGGCCGCGAGAGCCATAGCGCCCGGGATTATGTGCTCCTCCCATAAGCTCCGAGGTCATCACCCAGTTAAAATGTTCCTCCATCTACATATGGATTAAAATGGGGCTGCCAGAAGGAAAAACTCCATTGCCGGTCGAAAATGCATCCAGACCAATCAAAGTCTCTGCCAAAATAATCGGGAAAATATTCACCCGGTGCTCCCGAGCTTGCAGAACTAAATTAATAGCCCGCACATCGATAAATTTGGGTTGGCCCACGAGGAGATACCTTCCCATTACACACAGAAAGAATGAAGCCAGCCGACACCGTGAATAGACTCGATCTTCCCTATATTCAGTATAGGCAGGCGGAAGAATAGTCAAATCAAAATTAAATCCATTATAAAAATCTGGAGTTGCAGCACGGGTCAAGCTAAATAATTCCCTTATTGCCATGAAAGGACGTCTCCGCACGGAAGGCACGACAATAGGGCCAACGGTTGACATTCCCACCATAGTGCAAAACTCCTCAAATGTGGGACACATTTCATTCAGTGAAAAATTAAAAAGGTGACTTTGCATCGACTAGAATCTGGATGCTGCTCTCAGCATATGTCCTAGTTTATATGTAGGGCCCACCATGAAAGGAGGTAACGATAGCCATAAACATGGTCAAACCATTCACGTTCATCTTCGCGTAAAGAAAGGATCCAGTAATCTAGCGAGGTTTCGTATATTTCTAATAGGGCTGTATGGGTACGCTCGGCCATTTATAAAAGAAGCAAAATTCTATATCCAACTGGATAAAAGAAAAGCGGAACAGAAAGAGAGCTCAGATATGCTTACTGCCTGCTGTCTAAAGGAAGGAAGAAAGGAAGAGGATGGTGTGAAATAAACGCTGCTCCGAGTCCCTCTTTATACTAAAAACTCAAGAAACAGCCGAATTATGAGCACAATGCATAAATAGTGGCCAAAACAGGAATGTACAGAAGATGGCTTGGGCGCTGCCCATAGCCTCTCTAGGAGCGCGCCCTCTTCAACCTTGGGTGGTGCCCATGGGTCCCTACTGTTCCCCCGAAACTGCTTGGTATCCCAGTTTTCAGCCCCGTCTGCTTCGCTGTTTACCCAGTTCTTTCACGAGAAAGAAAAGAAAAAAGTGAGGCTAGGCACTAGCCCTCACCAACTGAGGATTAAATTAGACACAGGAAGAGGCGGCTACTTCTCCTTCCCCCGTAGAGCACCAGATAACCCCATTTTAAAATCCAAAGGTGTATCACTCCAAGCCTCTGTTCTTAAACCACAGTGTGCCTTTGCTTTAGATAATGGTTTAGATTTATTTTATTCCTAGAATAATTGAGTCTTTATATTATATCATGCATCGTAGAATAAATATAAACCACATTGCATTTAGAAATATGCATAGAGTCTGGTACAGGAAAAAGAAAAAAAAAACAAGTGTAGGTAAAAGAATGCTAATGGGCATGCGAGGATCTACTCCTATCCAAGCCTTCGGCCATGACCCGAGGACAAGTCCCACCAATTCTGTATCCCCATCTTCTAGCTCGAGCATTACTGGACCTGCCGACTTCATCATCATCGTCATCTCGACGCCTGCCCCGGCTTACGGCATCATTCCCTCGGCAAGTAAATTCATCTAAAAGCCGCTGATATAGTTTGGCAATGCCGAAAAAGCTCTTCACTACCTTTCGAGAAGATGAGGCATCAACGTGAGAAAGAAAGGGTGTCAAAAGAAAAAAGAGGAAGGAAATATAAGTATCGAAAAATACAAAAAAAATCAAAATCATTATACAGCTGATATGAAAAAGAAGGTAGAAAAGTATACCGTGCGGGCCCGCTCGAGAATCTAAAACCACTATGGGACCTCGACATCAGGCAAAGCCTCCTCCACAAGTCTACCCTTGCGATGGTAGTGGAAGGTGGAGAAGTCCTCAGCAGAACAAAGTAATCTTACTGCTCATCGGGAATAAGACGAGAAGGCCACGGCCTATCAGAGACGTTTGATGCACGACTAGCTGCTGCAGGAGCAGGATGAAGCACTATCCTCAGGAAATCCTCGTAAGCCATCATGGGATAATTATCACGGGGAACGATGTGTCTTGATAGGTACTGATACATGTTTGGCAGGAAATCTAGGACGATCACCCAGGCTGGTGGTGCAGGTGGTGTCACTGGAGGCACCAGATAGAGGAAATGCTGGTGGTTGACCCGCTCGCCCATATACAAAAAGTCGACAATGATCGATACCATCGGAATCTGGCAGCTACTCATCTCTAAAGAAATCAAATATGGTCCAGCCAGACCCCTCCAGGGAGATAAGTGTATAGTGCCCGAGCTCCAGCTGGCGATCCTATCTCGCATCATCACCTCGGTCAAGTTGCGACCGTCTCGGTCTTCTTCCACTCGGTTTGCATTCATAAACTCAACCAAGAATGGTGGTTCGTGAATGCAGTTATGTAATGGGCCCGGAGTAAAATGAAAGATCGAATAGGCCCAAACCTGAAAAAAGAAAAAAGAGAGAGAAAGTCAGCCAAAAAAAAGGGAGAAGAAAAAATGCTGACAAATATTAAAAGCAGGGAAAAGAGAAAAGAATACCTCCCAAGCCGAAGCAAAACCATTAAGGACTCAAGAGTCGTTGCGATAGGCGCGATCCATAGAAGCATACAACTCAGCCAAGCCTGCATGCCCCCAGTCATAAACAGAAACCTGGTATAAATCCCAGAGGCATCCTAGGAGAGAGACCCGCAGAGTGGTCGATGAATTGGCAAAAAGTGACAAGCCCAGAAAGAATGAAAATAATTCCCTTGCAACGCGAACTACAGCCTCGTCATCGTCATTATCAACTTGCCCGACATTTTGCTTTAGCCAACTTTTGACACTGCCAATCCGGATCTCATCGACAGTCTTGTAATCTGGCTCGAAGCCCAAGAGTTCTTCGACCAGATCATGCTGATGCCTAAGGGTATAATCTGGCTTCAGAGGCTCGCCAATAATGATGGGAATACTTGTGATTGCGGTGGTATCCCACCAGTAATCCCGCAGAACCTAAAAAATTGGCATATAACTGCGGAAAGGGCGAAAAGCTCGCAGAAATACTTCAAAGCCAGAATGCTCCACCAGAAGCTCCGCATGCAAAGGCATTAAATTGTAAATGGTGGCAACTTTATCACAGGTATCCCGAACCTTGACAAGTGCCTTGCGCACGTGAAAATAAAAGAAGAAGAAGAATGTCAACATCTCAGAATCAGAAAAAAGAGGAAGGGAGGTAAACTCTTATATTTTATTAGCCCCTTATGCATGCCATAAAATTATGCCATGTCCATATATATATATATATATATATATATATATATAATGATAATAATAATAATAATAATAATAATAATAATAATAATAATAATAATAATAATAATAATAATAATAATAATAATAATAATAATAATAATAATAATAATAATAATAATAATGTGCATATATAATATACATGTTGCATTTCTTTTGCATGCATGTAGAAAATATCTATGTTGCATTTTCACATGCCCTATAAAAAAAGGAAAAAAGAAGAAAAAATATATAATAATAAAAATAAGCATGCGTCATTTTCTTTTAAGCATCTGTTATGTGCACTTATCTCAAAATATGTGCATATTGCATCGTTAGAAATAATAAATGTTGCATGTAACTTGCAGAATATTGTACGTTGCATTTTCCCATGCATTTTCTTTCAAAAAAAAAAAGAAAAGAAAAATAAATATTGTCCCTTAAGCATACTAAATAAAATATCCATGTTTCATTTTTTGCAAGCATTAAAATATCCATTTTTGCATTTGCATGCATGATGAAATGTGATAAATGATAAATATTCATGTATTACTTTACTTTAGCATCTATCATGTGCATTTATCTCCAAATAGTTGCATATTGCATTATTAAAATAAAATGTTGTAGGCATTGAAAGGAAAATATTTCTGGTGCATTTTGCATATGAAAATATACTCACATCATGTGCATGTGCCCGAAAAATAATATATCTGAATAAAATGCAGCATTTGTCCGAAAAGTCCATTGCATAGTCATGCATCACCTAAAAATATCTGTAGAACGAGCATGCATTATTAAAGCTAAAATACATCAGTTACATGAAATATGCATCGCATAATCAAATAGTGTCAATATTATGAGCATGCATCGCAAAATTAAATAGCATGAATTTCATATCTTTGCTATGTTATAAATGCCAAATTGCATCATTTTAAGCAAAAATATTACATGCATAAACATTAAGATCAAGAGCAGGTATACACCAAGAAGCCCAAAATAGCAAGAAATAGCAGAAATTCGGCAAAACAAGAGATTAAACCAAATGGGATGGAAGAAAAAAAAACTTACAGTCGGATCTTGAAGATTTGATACATGGGTGTGATGATCTCGGAGTATGTTGTTCCAATCGTCCTTGGAATACAATATTTGACGACATTCCGGCTTAGAGGAGGAAGTTCACGGCGTTCTTCGCCAGATTCGGGTGCATTAGTGCCTTTCCTTTCCGGGATCTTGAGGAAGAAGCCATCTGTCAAGAAAAACAATCGATTTGGCGAAAGAAAATCGAGAAAAGGTGAAGAAATGAAGAAGGAGCTGTCGGCAGTAATGGAGGAATGAAATGACGAAGAAGATGAAAAAATGAAGGTTACTGCCTTCGTCTCCCCCGTGAAGATGATAAAGGGGTGGAAATTTCACTTCCCCCCTCCAAAGTTCAAACTCAGCACTTAAAACCGCATGTTTGTTTCAATCGCGAAATGGCCCTGGAACATTAACAGAAAGTTAACAAAGTTAGCGTTGTTAACAAAAAGTAACAGCCATCCATCGAAAATCAAAAGGAAGCTAATATCCCCAGCAAATTAGCTACAAGAAAAGCAGAAAAGGAAGAATTATGCCATTCCGATCCCCAGCAGGGTGCCGGTAGCAAAGAAAAAAGAAAAACAAAGAAAAAAAAAAGAAAAAAGAAGATGCAAAGAAGCAAGAGAGAAAAGAAGAAAACTACAACAAAGAAAAAAAAGAAAAACAAAGAAAAAAAAGAAAAGAAAAAAAAGAAAGCAGCAGGAAAGAAGCAAAAGAAAAAAAATAAAGAAAAGAAGAAACAACAAAAGAAAGAAAAAAAGGAAGGGAGGGTAAAGTATTAGTATTTTACTTGTTGCATGCATTTTATCTGTGGTAAGTTGGATTATCTCCTCGAGGGGTGCATACCCCGGGACGTGGAATAATCAGGTATCCCACCAAGTTTTAGTTGGATTATCTCCTCGAGAGGTGTGAACCCCGGGACGTGGGACATCTGCGACGCGTGGATAGGAACGGCCAATCGACAGAAAAAAATCGTTGCTATAGGTAGTCATCAGCGATGGAATCCCTCCTTTAGCAACACAAATTTCCGTCGCTAAAGTCCATTTTTCTAGTCTTGATTGGTTTGTACACACACACGGAGAATGTTGGTACTATTCGTAGGATTGAGTGTAAGTTAGTTTGGCATTGAGATGAGTCCTTACACATGTGATAAGCATCGTCCTGAGGCAATTTTGAATAACCACGTGTAGAAACCCCAATTTCGTACCCCTGGTATGTAACATGACATGAAATATCAAGACCTATTAAAAAACTAACAAATGTCAAGTTACAGGATCGAAAATGCAAAAAGCAAAAGCAGGATGCATAAATAGTGAAATGCAGGGGGCCTAAGTGCCAAAAAGGATACCAGGAATGACCACAGGCGCCGCCAATGGCCACTCCTGGCACCGCGCCAGCCTCCACTATGGGTGGCGCCCAATAGTTCCAAAATCCCTGTAGCAGTTTGCCTTTGGTGCAATCTCTCAAGCGCACGGTACAAGTCGATGAAGCTCAAAAAGAGAAAACTTAATCACGAAGGAAGGCCTCTCCCAGCCTATAAATAAAGAGACCTGACTTGTGAATTCACATAGTGAACATAGTGCAAACGCGCAGTTAACAAACAGCGCAATGAGTTCTCCCGAGTGAGCGTCGAGAGATTTATTCCTCTAGACCCGAAGCTCCGCCAAATCTCCCCCAAACACTAAAACCAGCTGGCCAAAGTGAAACCTAGTTGCCCTGCTACGATTCAACCCTATTCCTCTCGTTCAAAAATTCCGAAAAGAGCAGTTGCCTTGCCCGAATTCAGACGTCAAATCAGCAAAAAACAAGTAGTTGCTTTGCCCGATTTCCGCCGTCAGCAAGCAAACAATGGCAAAAATGCAAGCAGTTGCTCCGCCCGGATCTTGAGGCAGAAAAGCAACTTTCGGAAGTAGTCACTCTGCATGAATCCCCGCAACAGCAAAGAAAAAAAAAGACTCCCCCTCCCTAAAGGATAGAGCGAGGGCACCCTAGAACTTGCTAGAAGCTAGTTGGTACGGGATAAAACCCCAATGTTTCAAGAGGTAGGCTATTTAAAGTTTTTATATATAAAAGTGCTATTTAGACTTGCCCGATGTAAGAAAAATAAGCAGTTATTCTGTCCGAAATCCTATAAGAAAATAGCACTAAAAAGAGCCATTATTATGACCAAAATTTTATAAATGTATTTGTAACTCTAGGAAGGAGACTGTTGAAAGTTTGTAATAATATATGTATAGATATATATATATATATATATATATATATATATATATATATATATATGTATATATATATATATATATATATATATGTATATATATGTATATATATATATATATATGTATGTATATATATATATATATATATATATATATATATATATATATATATATATATATATATATATATATATGTATATATATATACATACATATACATACATATACATATGTATATGTATATATATGTATATGTATATATATGTATATGTATATGTAAATGCTTTATTTCATCTGTTAAAAAAATATAAAAAAAACATATTTTAGTCAAAAACCATTTTGAGATCGAAAGGGCGAGTTGGGTGCATATCACCTTCCCACCTCGTAACTTAGCCTCCGAACCCTTTGCAAATCTGGTTACATTTGGTTTTTTTTTTTGTTTTTCCTTAAAATTAAGATGATGACTCTGTTTATCACATTTTGAGTCTGCAATTGAGATCAGGCGTATTCCACGTGCCTTAAAGGTTTTGAAACCACTCGCTCTCACCGGCAGGGGATCGGTCGAAAAACGGGGCATTCACACCATGCTATCATGACTTGAGAATGAAGCAATAAGATTTATTTATTTACTGCTTTATTAGTTTAGTGTAATTTTGTGGCACTCCGACCCGGATTCCAATGCGAAACCCCAAGTCGGACCGCCCAAATATAAACAAGTAGGCATGCGCAAGTAGGAATATAAAATTTCACGTGGCGTAACATCGCATACAATTAACAACTTGGCTACACTTGGCCGGAAAATAACAGAAAAATAAACAAGTCTTCGGCGACGTTACAGCCGGAACCCAACAACTACTCCTACAATTTTAACACATGCATATAATAACCTCAACGGCCACAACATGCCGGAGACAACAACAATAACTGTGACGACCCGACCCGGATCCCAAGACGAAATCCCAAGGTCGTGCCGCCGGAAAGCAAATAACAACACACAAGTAGCAAATAATGGGTAGGGCCATAACGGCGATACAGACAACTCAAAACACATGCGGAGCGAAATAAAATAAAACAGTGGCGCCCAGAGCTAACAAGCTCAAACTAAAACAACCAAAGAGATGATTAATCTCTCGGTCCAAAAATTCGATTCGCGTGCCGCAACATTGGGCACGTAGGACAAACTCCCTGTTATGCAATTCAATAATAAGCATAATATAAACCAAGTCATCGGCGAAACTACGGCCGAAACCCAACATTAAACTAAGTCTAAGACTCTAGCCTAACAACTCAACGGCTAAAAACACGCCGGAGAACAAACATAATACTTTAACTAGCAATGTAGCATGCTAAACATGATCACCAAATAACCAAGCACGACTAAAACCCGTCGGCTACCAACAACATAAGTACCAATAATTATAGTACTAACAATAACAAAATATATGGGGGTATAACTACCAATATACATCTAGCACGACTTCTACTGGTCGGCTACCAAAAGAATAAGCTAACAACATAATTACAACATTACAAACACATACGGGTTTGCTACCCAATTAATGAAGTTTATATAACTTCATCTTCCCAACGACCTCACCAAAACAAAACAAACATCTAAGTAGCAACCTTGCCAAAAGAATCTTTGTCAACGCAATCTTCTGATTTACTTGGATCCGCACGCTCGGCTCGGATCTAGGGAAAACAACCAACAAATAAAGGTAAGTCACAAAGACTTAGTAAGTTACTAACCATAACTTCCTACCATGGCATAATGCTCAATCATAAAATATGTCATGCTATCGTCATGAAATAACCTTATATAAACTCATGTTATGACATCCATGCTCAACATTAATAAAACATGTTATCATTGTAGTATAACATCTCAATAAAATCCATGTCAAGGCATTTATATGCTTAACGATCATAATTCTTGTTATTGGTATAACGTAGCCTTCAATGATTTACATGTCAAGGCATATAAGCTTAACAACAATAATCCCTGCTTTTAACATAATGCCATATCCGAATAATATTCATGATAAAGCATATTATCTTAACAACAGTAATTCATGCTATTGTTATAACATAGCCTTCCCATAATACTCATGTCAAGGCATATAAACCACTTAACAATAATGACTTATACCTTTGGCATAAAACAACATTCCAATAATATTCATGTGATAGCATATATGCTTAACAACATTAATCAATATGTTATCTATTAAGTATAACATGTAAGAAACCAAAACAAACATCATATCATATCCATTCACCAAGCACGTTATTCACTTAAGCACTTGTGAAACAATTCATGTATAAGGGATATGATACCATTACCCAAATTCCTCCTCAGCGTGTCGCTCGCATGCATGCAAAACCTTTATGTGCCCTCGATATCCCTCTCGTAGATATCGGCGTCCAGGAGATCTCCGCTCGAGTTCCATAGTTATCAAAGTCATGTGTATTACTACAACTAAGATAAACTACTTCCCACCGTGGCCATCGATGGAGGGGTGTGTGCAAACCCGACACGGCGATCCATCGCGATCACGAATCTCACAATTCGTGAAGACGATGTATCGTCCCACCAAAACTCAACCAAACCGACTCAGTGGACTCAAAACCCAAGCACAAGTAATATATACTCATATGCTCAAAACAAGTAGGTAAACACTCTACTATCAAACTAGTCATGCAATTCATCCACAACTAGCATAAACATCACAACAGAGAATCATATAAGTTCTCATAATCAAGTGTGCTTCACACACTTCAAAACTTCTTGGACTCGACCTCCATGAATTCTACCCAAATTCCGTAGGACTTAAAATTATAGTTCTAGGATTCATACTAACCCAAAGGTTAACTCCGTTGAGTTCAATCTAAGTTTTCGAAAATTCAAGGAATAGAAGCTTAGGCTTCATCATTCCAATAAGTTCATAACTGTCGCCAAAACCAAAATCCCAATATTCAATAAAATCATATAAACCCAACAAACTAATTAACAATGCAACTTAGAATAAATTAGCCATCTTGTGCATAATTTCATCCAAGTCATCATACCAATCATAACCTTCAAATCATGATTAAATTATACAACATGGTTTAATATACTCTCTTAAACATGTATAATTTCATCTAAGCTTACAACCATGATCAACAAGCCAAAAACAATTTGGGGAAAATCCTTCAAGCATCTTTGTCATTTAAGCTCAATACACATAACCGATTTATATAGCAAGTTTAATATACTCTATTAAGCATATAAAACATATTCAAATACATCAATAGATTGCAAGTTAAACCAAAATTAGGGCAAGACACCCTCAAGTATCTCAATCAAACCAACATCAATACTCATAGAAAATCGACATAACGAATTCAATAGACTCACTAAACATGTATAACACAATAATTAAGCTTATCATCATGTTTAACAAGCCAAACACAATTTGGGGAAAATCCCTTCAAGTATCTTTGTCATTTTAATCTCAACATATGAACAATTCATATAGCAAAAGTTTAATAGACTAATTGGCATATGAATTCCATATAAAACAAGTCTCACATAGGTTCACCCATCTTCTAACAAATTTGAAACCTAGGGTTCATGATTTCTACAAACCCTAACAATGGCATCCATTGACCTCACATAGCATAAATGGTTGTTTCCACAGGTCAATGGAGCCTAAAAATCAAAAGGAAGAGGTAGAAACTTACACAAATCAGCCCTCACAAAAGCAATTTCGGATTCTTGGAGATGGGTGTTGTTCTCTTCAATCTACTCTTCAAAATCAAGGTGTAGCTTGGGGGAAAGACCCTACCAATGGCCACCAAGGAGGGACCTTCAAGAGCCCTAGAACCTCCTCTCTCAGAGAAGCTCTCTCAAGTTTTTACGTTGGGTACTGCAGAAAACAGCGAAACTGTTTGAGGAGAGAAATCAGGTGGGGTTTAAATGGGAGGGATTAAATCCTCTAATCAATCCACTAATCAACCCCTAATAACTCTAATAGATGTTTAGGACTAGTTTAGGTTAAGTAGGAGGGTTAAAGGTGTGGTTTAAAATGGGTTTAGGGGTAAAAATTCGGACGATGAGTGAAAGATTGCAAAATCCCGATAATTCGCGAGGACCGCTTGCGGTCGCATCGAGGAGTGTGATGCGGCGCATCACACTATTCCGCCTTCCTGCTCCTCCTTTGCGGCTTTCTGCTCGGTTTTCGGTCGTTCAGCATGCATCTCGAGCGCAATGCTTCAGAAGAAACACAATTGAACACTTAAGGTCCTCAAACATTAAACTAGTCCATCAAGTCTCAACCAATTTTAAAGCAGGTCTAGACTCCCAAAAACACACAAAAACAAGGAGCAGCAAGCGCCAAGGCGTAACAACACTATCTAAGCGATAAGATGAAACCTAGCCAAACGGGTAATAACCCATGATTGTAAACACTTATTGGGGCTACAAAATAGGCCTAAATGCCTCTCAGATGATGAACAACGGATAGGGAGATAGGCTCCGAGAATGAGGCGTTCGCTGGGCTCAATCTCAAGCGAGGAGAATTCTATTCTCGGGCGTCAAAACTTCACGAGACTTATGGAATGCATCAATTAGAAGTCTAACACATCTAAACATGTTATTTAATCATCATGTAAAGATCACGGGACCAAATCGGGTCGAAACACAAAACCACTAAACTTCAATCGTCGCATTTCGACTATCGTTAAGTTACGACTTTTGACTTTAACAAGTCAACCACTAAATGACATCTCTAAAAGTGTTTTTAGTCTTAATGTGGTCTCTCATACACATTTAGACTCTCTACAACAAACGGCGATCAACCAAAGAAGAGATGACGAGCATTGCCATAATTCAACTAGCAGGGAATGGGGATCTTTATGCCCTTGTAAAGTATCGCGAGAATAAGTTGTAGTGAACCATAGCATATAAACAAGCTCGACATATATAAATTCGGCGTATAAAAGATAGACTATAAGTCACAAGAATAT
>JABEVN020001282.1:0-25620 GCA_013146195.2 Codonopsis lanceolata
TCTTGTCTAAGTCCACATATCAAAGCCCGAGCAAGAACAAGCCAATCTAGAGATGCAAGGCAATAGCGTTCGATACGACAATTACGGCTCGATCAAGGAAGGCAATCGAGTCAAACATGTTAGGATACTACTAGCATGTTAAAAACATATTCTAATCATGTTAAACATGTATGGAAGACAAGTATACAAGTAGGTTTCGGGTTCTCACAAAGATCATTAGGTTTTATTTAGCTTGTAATGTAAGGCCAAGGTGATGGGGGATATGATGGAAAGGAAATGGAATTCAAAGTGAGAGAGTAGACTACCCCTTTATCCCTCATACTTCCAAGCAAAAGGAAGTTTTCCCTATTTAGGCTAGGACCTGCAAAGACCACAAGTGGAGGGTGCTTTTTGTTACTTTTCGTTTCTTCTTCCCCCAAACTTGTTTTGGGCAATATATACTTCTAAAAATATCACATCATTCTTATCGGCATGATTTTTCTAACATATTTTCTCTTGAAAGCTATGCTTCCATTTGAATCTTTGTTACACTCTTCTTCTTCCGTTTCATTTTTCGTCGATAATTATTTTTATTTATTTATTTTTTTACGACGGACAGAAGAAGTCTTCAGAAAAATAGCCTAAGCGAAAAGAAATGGTCCTCCAAAATCAATTTCCCACCCACATCCTACTCTCTCGAAAGGGTAGGCTAAAGTGTATAGGCTTTTAGGGTTAAGTTAATGTGGGTAATAGAAGCGATGGCGAATGGGGGTTTAAATAGTGTGCTTAGCACTCCATTCTTTTCATTAGGCTCAATCTGGGACACTAGGGATATTTTTAGTATAGGTCGAGGGGAATATTTAGGCTCTAACGATCCAAAGATGGCCTAAGTCATTTCTTAATGCCAAATGCTAATGTAGTTTTTAAAGCAAGTAAGACAACACAAAATATCATATCAACTATGGGAATTTGGGGTTGAAGGTTTAGCATCCTTTGGATTTCACATAAGCATTAAGCTAAGACAAATGGTAGGACAATTGAGACTAACATGCGGAACACTGGTTCGAAAGTGTGCTTGAGATATATAAATGAGAAAAATCCAAGGGATCTAACTAACATGCAATTGACCCTAAGTCACAATTTAATGCAACAATTATGTTCGAATGGCTATGCATCATATTCTTGTGCATATCTTGTTGTAATGAAGTAGGTGTTATAAACTTTATAAAACCATTCTAATCAATCCATAATTATGACTGGTGTGAGTGCATAAAGAATTTGGAGAAAAGTAAAGGTTTCGCAAAATTAAGTAAATTCCAAAGGGATATACAGACTAGCTATGCTGTTCATTGCATTAACTCCTCATCGACTACGACTAGCATTACCACACCTACAACTTGAGGATGAAAATTTTAACTTTTTTTTTATAAAGAAAATTGGAGATGATGACGATGACTCTTTTGATAGGAACCTAAAGGTCCTTACTATTATAGTATTCTGGTCATGCCAACAACTCCGAAAATAAGAAAGAAATAAAAACAGGAAAATAGGGTGAAGAGTTAAATGGTCATCAAGAAAAAGAAATTTTTCTTCACCACAGAAACATAGCCAACTCCCATTCCCCTTAGGCTAGGACACTGCTATGACTTTAAGCTTAAAATCCCCCCCCAAACTTAATTTCTATTTTGTCCTCAAAATTGAGGAACATATGAGAGGATTGATGGGGATGGACAAATATCAAAAGGAGATAGCAGGTCCACCTAACGAAAGAGGATGGAACTTGGGCCTCGACTCACGGTGAGTCGGGCGGAAATAATGAATGAGGATGTAACTCGGGGATCGTGCCAGGAGGCAGCCCATAATAGGCGGAGACATTTTGTCCCACCGTGTTAAACCAACAATGGCTCTTGGTCGACGCAATTTGTGCCAATCGCTTGAGTTGCCATCGGCCTTCTAGGGCAACCTCTTAGCCTATTGGAGATCCCAACGGCGGGTCCTCCTCCTCCTCTTGGGTTCCTCCCATTGAGGAACCCTCACTCTCAGCTAGCGGTGGTGCTCAAACAAAATGGCCCTAGTAATGGCCTGGACCAGCCTTGACCTCTCCGTGCTGGGTCATCTCACGCCGTCCTCCTACATAACTCGGTGATCAAATATGCGGAGGCGCGAACCCCGCATTTGTGGCACCTCTAATAAGGGTCTTGATTTGGCCGTTGATCAAGCGGCCAACATCAACTGAACCCACCGGACATAATGGTGTAGGTCAAGCGACCTCTCCCAAGTCACCGTATGTTGGTGACTCGGAGGGCATGAGACGCCCACAAACAAATTTGAACACGGGCTTGGCCGTGTTCTGAAGGAAGGACTCCTCCATGGTGCGTGGACCGAAGGGTGGATTACGGTTATAGGTCCATTCAACACCAGGGAGGGTGATGGTCGCATTGACCACCTCGACAGTGATAGGGGGTGTTGGAGGTGTGTGCTAAAATTATCGGCACCAACCGCAAAGTTGGAGGTGCCGAAATATTTGTTAATGCTTTGCCGAAAATTTGTTAATGCTTGGGGCGAAAAAATCTACGCGCCCTAACGCGCCCCTAACACTAACGGTCTGTCTAATACACCCCATCTATGCCAATGCCATTGGCATAGAACCAATCTTGCCATTGGCTCTGACAATAGGCACTACGGTGCCTTTCTCGGAGAGTCAATCAAACGCCCCACCTACGGGTAAATAAAATTGGACGGAGGCCAAATTCTTCACTTTGAATCCTCTCGGGAACGAAGGACCTGGAGAGTTTGGCCGCATATTTTTCTGAGGCCTCGTGGGATACGAATCGGGTGTGGTCAAAATGCGGCTCGTCTTCCTGAACAGGGCGGGAGGACGAAGCACCGGAACCGGTATTTCTACGCTTTCGGAACATTTTGTTTGAATAAAAATTAAAAACTAAAGTTTTAACATTTAAAATAAGTTTTGAAAATTTTAAAATTAAAAATTAATTCTAAATCATGCAAAATTTTTATCTATGTTAAAATTATCTAACACCCTAGCATGCAAATATTTGACGAAAATATTAAAGAGAGGGGTTAGGATTACTTGTTAAATGCAGCTTTAGAGTCGAGTTCAGCCGGAGTTTGAGCTTGATCGGCAACAATGGAGTCTTCTTGCTTCAAAGCTTTCAATCTTCCATGGAGTGTAATGGGGGTGGAGATGGAGAGGTAGAAGATGAAGAGTTTGAAGAGGGAGGAGATTTCTTGAGGATTAGTGCCGGAATTTGGAAGGATTCGCCGAAATTCTTGAAGAGGGAGGCGGCTGGCGCTGATTTGCGAGGGGAGAGAGTTCGTGATTTAAAAGGAGGCTCGGCCTTCGTTTTAAGGGGACCTAAGGGGACCTTGCGGTCGCAAGGTCTGCCACACCTTGCGACCGCAAGGTGGGCAGTCAAACCGTTTCTGATTCCGCTACTTCCCCATGTCTGACGGTACGATGCACGATATTTACATTTACGGAGGACCTTGCGGTCGCAAGGTCTCCAACACCTTGCGTCCGCAAGGTGTCCAGAACTGTCCAACTTATTTTCTTTTCAATTCTTTTCAACAGTTTTGCAGTTTAGCCCTTCCGTTAACTTCCGTTATGTTTTGTAACTTTCCTGTATTGCAAAAACTTAACAAAAACTCTAAACTAAAAATATTAGTAACATATAAATACAACACTAAGATGCTTTTCTCCCCCAAACTTGAATTTTGGCATATTTAATTTAAAAATTAAATGTCCAAAAATTTAAATTTAACGGAGAATAGCATAATTAAACTAACTATAAAAGAAATAACATTCAAAATAGTGGGTTGCCTCCCACTTAGCGCATTTGTTTAACGTCTTTGGCTCGACCAAACTGCAAGCCTAATCCCGGGGTGGTTCATAGTCAGTCAAACGAATTAACTCAATTGTTCGTTCCACTGACATCGGCTCTAGATATGGCTTGAGTCGGTGTCCATTCACTTTGAAAATTTCATTATTTTTAGGATTTTGAATATCAACAGCTCCATGAGGATAGATTCGTACGATTATAAAGGGACCAGACCATTTAGATTTCAATTTTCCGGGGAATAACCTTAGTCTAGAATTAAAAAGTAACACTTTCATCCCTGGATGAAACATTTTGTTGGCTAACCCCATGTCATGATATTTCTTGGTCTTTTCTTTATATGTCTTGGCATTTTCATACAAATTCAACCTATGTTCTTCTAATTCATTTAACTGAAACAATCTTTCCTCTCCAGCCAAGGTTAAATCTAAGTTTAATTCTTTGACAGCCCAATAGGCTTTATGCTCGATTTCAACTGGTAAATGGCAAGCTTTGCCATATACCATTCTATATGGACTCATTCCTATGGGGGTTTTAAAAGCAGTTCGGTATGCCCATAAAGCATCCTTAAGTTTAGATTCCCAATCTTTACGATTAGGCCGAACAGTCTTTTCTAATACTGCTTTTATTTGTCTATTGCTAGCTTCTACTTGGCCGGATGTTTGAGGATGATAAGGTGTAGCTAACTTGTGAGTTACACCATGTTTCCTAAGGACATTATTCAACAACTTATTGGTAAAATGAGTTCCTTGGTCACTTATTATGGCCTTAGGTACTCCATACCTAGCAAACAAATCTTCTACGAATTTAACCATTGTTTTGCCATCATTTGTCTTGGTTGCTAGTGCTTCAATCCATTTAGATACGTAATCAACTGCTACTAAAATATATTCACAATTATTTGATACTAGAAAAGGACCCATCAAATCAATACCCCAGACGTCAAAAATTTCAACAACCAAACTAATATGCAAGGGCATCTCGTTTCTCTTTCCTATTCCACCTGTTCTTTGACACTTATCACATGTTCTATAAAACAATTCACAATCTCTAAAAACAGTAGGCCAATATAAACCCGATTGCAAAATTTTCTAGCAGTTTTGTTTCCACTAAAATAACCTCCACAAGAGTATCCATGGCAAAATTCCATAATACCTTATTGGTCTTTTCTGGAATACATCTCCTTATTAAAGAATCTGAACAAATTTTGTATAAATGTGGTGCTTCCCAAAAATAATTCTTCGTTTCCGCCAAAAATTTCTTCTTCTCATAATGATCAAAATCCGGATTAATGATATCAGACACATAGTAGTTGACAAAATCAACATACCAAGGGTCTGAGTCTTTAATGGCTAAAAGTTGCTCATCATGAAACTCATCATTTATGGGAACAGGATCATCAAGAAATTGACGTTCAAGCAAGGGCGAAAATTCTAATCTGGACAAATGGTCGGCTACGACATTCTCGGTTCCCTTTTTATCGTTGATAGTAATGTCAAATTCTTGTAACAATAACATCCATCTAATTAATCTTAGTTTAGCATCTTTCTTACTTAACAGATATTTTAATGCAGAATGATCAGAAAATATTATCACCTTTGATCCTAACAGATATGATCTAAATTTTTCTAAAGCATATACTACTGCTAAAAACTCTTTTTCTGTAGTTGTGTAATTCAAAAGGAAGTGACCAATCGAGGTCGAATAAAATAGGGGCAGTAGTTAATTTTTCTTTCAATAAATTAAAAGCTTCTAAACATTCTTTATCAAAAATAAATTATGTATCTTTGGCTAGCAAATTACATAGAGGTTTACAGATTTTGGAAAAATCTTTTATAAATCTTCGATAAAAACCAGCATGCCCTAGAAAACTTCTAACACCTTTAACTGAAGTGGGAGGGGGTAGTTGTGAAATAACTTCGATTTTAGCTTTGTCAACTTCAATACCTTTATTTGAAACAACATGCCCTAAGACAATTCCATGTTTGACCATGAAGTGACTTTTCTCCCAACTTAAAGTTAAATTTGTTTCACAAAGATCTTTTCAGATCGATGTAAGGTTTTTAAACAGTGATCAAAAGAATTTCCAAAAACTGAAAAATCGTCCATGAAAACTTCAACGCATCTTTCAACTAAATCTGAAAATATAGAAATCATGCATCTTTGAAAAGTCGTTGGTGCATTACATAATCCAAAAGGCATTCTCCTAAAAGCAAAAGTACCAAAGGGACATGTAAAGGTTGTTTTCTCTTGGTCTTCGAGTGCAACAGGGATTTGATTGTAACCAGAAAAACCATCAAGAAAGTAATAATATTCATGACCGGCTAGTCTTTCAAGAATTTGATCAATAAATGGCAAAGGAAAGTGGTCTTTCCTAGTTGCCGCATTAAGTTTTCTCAAATCTATGCACATTCTATAACCAGTTATTGTTCTTGTAGGGACTAATTCATCTTTTTCATTTTTAACAACAGTAATTCCTGACTTTTTAGGAACTACTTGGACATGACTAACCCATTTACTATCTGATATAGGGTAAATTATACCCGCATCTAAGAGCTTAAGAACTTCTTTTCTTACGGCTTCTTCCATGTGTGGGTTTAGTCTCCTTTGCCTTTCTCTTGAAGGTTTACTCCCTTCTTCTAGATTTATTTTATGCATGCACATAGATGGACTAATTCCTTTTAAATCAGCTAGGGACCATCCTAAAGCTTCTCTATGTGTCCATAAAACTTTTAATAAACTAGCTTCTTGCTCTTCCGTTAAGTCGGCTGCTATAATAACAGGCAAAGTGTTACCTTTCCCTAAAAATGCATATTTTAAATGGGGTGGTAATGGTTTTAATTCTTCAACTTTAGGAGAATTAATAGATGGCATAAATTCAGAATTTTCTACTTTAATTGTTTCTTTTAATTTAGCCTTCTCATTCTCTTCTTTGTCATCTTCTTTATTTTCTACTTCAACATTCTCTATCTCAATTTCTTCAAAGAGAGATTTCAAATCTCTACTTCATCTTCCTTAATTTCATTACTTTCTTTTTCTACTTTTTCAAGCCTATCAAAACAATTTTCTGATTCTTTATTTTTATTAGCTTCTAATTTTTCTCTCTCTTGTCTTTCTTCCTCTTCTATTTCTCTTTCAATCTCATCAATGTCAATTTTTATGGGAGGGATGTGACTATCATCATAAACTATAAATCTATCTCTCTCATAATCTTCTACTGTATCATCTTCCTCAAAAGTTTCGGTTGCTAACTTTTCAATCTCATCTATTGAAAAACATGCATTTATGTCACTAGGTCTATTCATAGCATCAAAAACAGAGATTTCAACAGTTTCACCTAGGACTGACATTGTGAGTTTACCATTCTTCACATTAATCATTGTATTGGCAGTAGCCATAAATGGTCTGCCTAACAATATTGGGACTTCATTATTAGTGCAAATCTTCCTTTCCATCTCTAGAACCACAAAGTCAACTGGAATGATTAATTTATCAACCTGAACTAGGATGTCTTCCACTATACCCAAAGGATATTTAACCGAACGATCAGCTAATTGTAATTGCATAGTAGTGGGTTTTAGTTCTCCTAATCCTAACTGTTTATAGACCGCAAAAGGCATCAAATTAATACTTGCTCCTAAATCTAGCATTGCTTTCATCTTTTTAGAGCTTCCCAAGGAAACTTGGATATTAAAGCTACCAGGATCTTTTAACTTAGGGGGTAA
This sequence comes from Codonopsis lanceolata, assembly GCA_013146195.2. Lineage (NCBI taxonomy): Eukaryota > Viridiplantae > Streptophyta > Magnoliopsida > Asterales > Campanulaceae > Codonopsis > Codonopsis lanceolata. The sequence goes on from JABEVN020001282.1 coordinate 7,562, forward strand.
TTCGGGTTGTAAAACAGAGCTTACATTTTCAGAAACAATAATCTTTTCATTGTTTTCAAACTTGTGTTTCTTAGAGTGAAGATCTTTGAAAAACCTTGCATAAGCTGGAATATTTTTAATAACATTAAGCAAAGGGAGATTAACATTCACTTTGGATATCATATTATAAATTTCCGTAAATTGTTTGTCCATTCGGTTTTTCATAAGTCTTTTTGGAAACGGAATTGGAGGAACATAAGGTGGTGGAGCCACATAAGGTTCCTCTTCTTCTTGATCCAACTCTTTTTCAACTTCTATGGAATTATGTTTATTTTGAACCTCTTTTTCTTGTTCCTTATTTGGAACCTCTACTTCTACTTCTACTTCTTGATTGCTTAATTTATCAGTCTCTTTATTACCATCACTATCTTTTTCGATTTCCTTTTCAATTTCCTTTTCAGAACTTTCTACTGTAACAGGCACTTTAGAAGAATGAACAGGGACACTTACCTCTTCACCTATTACCTTACCGCTTCGCAAGACGGTGATTGACTTGGCTTGCTCGGTTTGACTAGGGAACTTCCCTTCTTCTCTTTTATCTACTTCAGAATTTTCAATGTGCTTCTTTAGATTTTCAATCTCTTCAAGCGTGTATTTCATCAATGTTGCTTGACCTTTACTTGCTACATCTTGTTTGAGAACTTCTTCAATTCTCAACTGGTTTTGATTTGGAAACTATGGAGGTTGTGGTTGTTGAGGTTGGAATTGTTGAGGTTGCAAAGGCTTATTTCCTCCCCAAGAAAAGTTAGGATGATTCCTCCAACCAGGATTATATGTGTTTGAATAAGGATCATTCCTAGGCCCTTTGAGGGTACATATTCATAGCATTAGCCTGTTCAAAATACATAGCACTTGACGGACAAAAATTAGTAGCATGAGAATATAATCCACATAACGCACATGCTTTTTGAATTTGCCAATTTTCAAATTGAGCTTGTGTATTTGAATTATCTTGCAATTGATATAGGCTTCTATTTTTACTTCTAGCACTTTTCTGTTGGGAATTAATACTTAACATCTCAAATAATTCTTCTAGTGCTTCTGGTGTCATTCTATTAATAGAACCACCGGCTGCATTATCAACCATAGTTTGTAAGCCTGGCGAAAGACCATGATAAAATTGAAGCACTAACACATGTTGAGCCAAATTATGATGAGGACACATGTTGAGCCAAATTATGATGAGGACACATAATGAGCAGATTTTTAAATCTATCCCATGACTCATGGAATGTTTCACCTGTTTCATTTTGGAATGACATGATTTGTTTTCTATATTCAGTAAGAGATGCATGCTTGTAAAATTTACTCATAAACAAATCATATAATTGAGCCCAAGTATAAACACTATTCGGTGTTAAGTTCATAAACCATCTCTTTGCCAACTCTTTTAATGCACTAGGAAAGTATTTCATTTTAATTTGATCTTCAGTTAACCCTCCTAAAGGAAAAGTACTCATCATGTATTCATATTCTCTTAATCATGAGGCATTCCATGAAAGGATGGTACTGCATTAAAATAATGACCTTTGAATTCAAAATTCCTTACAGCATCTGGCAAGACTAAACATGATGTCACAACATTTAATGAAAGTCTACTAAAGTCATCAATAGTTCTTTGATTTACCACTACTTCTATATTTCTTCTTGCAGGTTCTTCTTCTCTTTGATTCCTGTTGACTGGGTCAACTGGATTTTCAGGATTTCTATTATTATTATTTTCTTACATTGGAGGATCAACCAGAGGATCCTCTTGATTCAATTGGTCTTGATTATCAAACTTGTGAGCTAGATTTTCAAGGACTTCTTGATTTCTTCAAATAATATTTATATCTTGATTTAATTCTACCAATTTAGGATTCAAAGATCGACGACCGTGCATAAAAATAATTTAAAGAAATTTAAAAACAACTAACTATTAAAAACAAAATAAAATCTTTTTGTATTTTTTTTATTTTTATGAAAACTGAAAATTAAACTAAAAACTAAATTAAATTAAAAAACTACGCTACCAACAAACTAACTACGTGAACTAGCTTGTCCCCGGCAACGGCGCCAAAAACTTGATCGATGTTTTAATTAATCTTTTTCCTTGCAAGTGGACAAGACTATTATAGAATAGTATTGGAAGCAAGGGTCGAACCCACAGAGACAAGTGATCACGAACAGTGCAATTTATTGATGGCAATTTATTAATCTAAATGGGGGTTTTTATATTTATTTCTATTCTAAACTACTATTTATATTTAGATGTTTAACTAATTAGCAGTAATTACAGATATGAAGATCTTATGGTGGGTGGCAATCTAGGATTCTGGGTTTCACTTGTATCTCCTTTATGTTCAATTCATAATAATTATCATTCAATTTCTTGGGTTCGTTCACTAAAGATAGATATAGTCATTGAACAATTGGTTCGGCCTCCATCCCCGCAAAAATTCATCCATTCTATATCCTAAGCACAAGAACTGTAATCTAGTTGTCACCTAGATTTATGATGTATCGTTCCCCTGGTCATGTATGAACCTGGTCCTAACTTATCACTCTCGTGCATCGATAGGTCCAATTTAATGTGATGGTGAGCCAGTGTACGACATATGCACATTGGTCATTGATAACTGTATTTTATACGCAGTTATTGGGTATTATTCCGGCTTAAATTATGCTATTTCTCGAGGTTTTTGTTGTGTAATATGTGTTTTAGTGTTGTTTTATAGTTTCAGGGACTTTTGGAATAATTGTGCAAAATATAAGCATTTTTGCTAAATTAAAGAACTTCAGGGACCAAACTGCAAAAACTGAAAACTTGAAGTGTAAAAGCTGATAATTCAGAAATTCCAGCACAAAATCAGCCGCCTATTTTGAGAGTTCTAATTGCCTTGGGAAACGTGAAGTCCTAGTTTAATTCTTTTTAGTGTTTTAATTATAATGTATCTCCTTTTCCTCCTTGTTGTAGGATTAATTAGGTATAAATGAATCCCTTTAGTTAGGAAAAAAAAGGGAGAGAAGTTCTGTATTATTTTTCTTTGTCTATGAAGAAAGATTCTCCAAGAATGGTTCAAGGTTTTGTATTTTCAATTATGGAGAGCTAACTCCATAATCTAGGAATTGGAGGTAACTTGTATCAAATCTATTGTTTTATATTAATTCTTATTCATTTAATTCTTGTTGATTGTGGTGTTTATCAATCCCTCTATTATTTCGCTTTGAACAAATGAATGTAATCGCAAATAATAAAGGCCTAGAGGTGCGGATAACTGAATGACCAATGTGCATATGTCGTATACAGGCTCACCATCACAATAAATTGGACCTATCGATGCACGAGAGTGATAAGTTAGGGCCAGGTTCATACATGATCTTGGTGACAGATAGATCATAATCTAGGTGACAGCTAGATTACATGTTTTTGTGCTTAGGATATAGAATGGATGAATTTTGCGGGGTTGGAGGCTGAACCAATTGTTCAACAGTCTATATCTATCTTTTGTGAACGAACCCAAGAAATTGAATGATATTTATTTTGAATTAAACAATATATTAGATACAAGTGAATCCTAATTCCTAGGCGATTTACAAATCTTTGATTTATCTCATATTTATATGCTTTGATTAGTTATGTTATTTTATTGCTTTCTAGTTAATTTAATTTATAAAAACAAAAAAAAAAACCACATTAGTTATTAACTGTTTATTTTAATAGATTAGTTAAATTTATATAATCAAATCCAAATCTATGTGGTTCGACCCTTGCTTCCAATACTATTCTATAATAGTCTTGTTCATTTGCAAAGAAAAAGATTAATTAAAACATCGATCAAGTTTTTGGCGCCGTTGCCGGGGATTTGTTATTTTGATTTAGTTAATTTAGCTTTTCTTTTATTATTTTCGTTTTTATAAAATAAAAAAATTTATTTAATTCCGAAAATAAAAAAAATTTAATTCCGAAAATAAAAAAAAATATTAATTAATTCCGAAAATTACAAAAAAAATAGATAAATAAAAAAATCTTTAAAAAAATCTTTAAAAAAAATGGCGTACAATAATTATCCTTGGGGTATGGAAAATTATGCACATATGAATGCCACAAATGAATATGCCTACCGAAATGCTAGAATAAATCAACCATCTTTTCCTAATAGCTATGAACGTGATTATCACAATCAACCATCTTTTTCACCATATCATAATAACTATAATGAGCCATCATATTATAATGAGCCCTTTTATAATGAACCTCCTCCTTATTCATCCCTTTATAATGAACCTCCACCTTATCCGTCCTATTATAATGAGTCTCCTTATTGTAATCAATCATCTTTCTCCTCGCATAATTATTATAATGAACCACCTTCGTATTGTCAACAACCTCCAAAGTTAGACGAAGCAAGCAAAAGTCAAGCTGCCTTTATGAGATATATGCTAGAAGAAATAGAAAATTTAAAGGAGATACTTGCAAAATCTAACAAAGAAAGAGAAAAGGTAAGTAATCCTATTCAACCTTCTTATATGCCTGATAAAGTAGATAATTCTGATAAAGAAGTTGAAAAAGATAAAAGTAAATATAATCAAGAAAAAGATGAAAAAGTAGAACTAGAAGTGCGAGAGAAGGAGTTGATTCCTAAAGATGATGAGATACCTATGGAAGTCTCTAAGTGGGAATATAATATAGAAAGGGGTAAAGAAAACACAAATATTGAGGAAAAAGAATTGATAGTAGTAGAGGAGCCGATTGAAAAAGATGATGAGTTGATTTTAGAATCCCAAAATGATGTACCACCTCATTGTTCTCAAGAACCCGAAACAATTTCGGAGACTTTCACTGTAATTTATTCTCCAATTGATTCTCCGCTAGACACTTATGTGGAGTTAGGGACGCCTTCTTCATATTTTCTTGAAGAGAATCAAGAACCTATTTTAAAGATACATGAGGATGAGTAATGTTATGATGAAAAATTGGAGGAAATTCCGGATAGGATTACATTAGAAGATTTAGGTGTGAAATTACCCGTCCCCAAATCAATTAAATGGCCATCAAATAAAGAAAATTTCGCCAAGGAAGTATTTGGCTTCAATTGACTAAAATTAAGACACTACATGATTGGTGGATTTTATGGACCAAAAATGTGTGCATTCCTAAGTGATCCGGCGATGCCTTCTTAATAAAAATGAGGATTTAAGTCAAGCTAACGACTATAACTTAGAATTACTTCGACCCCTTATCTCTTTGTATTTATTTTGTTGCTTTTTGAGTCACTCGTTAGAGTCTCCCTGAGTTTGTGGGTTTATAGGGGAGTGTTAATAGTGTCACCCTCACAAAAAAATTTATTTTTATGTATTTATATGCATTAATATTTAGTAATGTTATTTTAGTTTTTGTAGATTTTTTTATTTTAATTTAAACAGGTTAAAGGCTGCTTCAAAAGATTTATTTTATGGGTTCAACTAAAATTAATAAAGCAATTTACGGCTAATTCAAGAAATAATAAAAGTTTAAGGGCTGAAATGAAATTACCTTGCGGTCGCAAGGCCTGTTTGACCTTGCAACCGCAAGGTGCACAGAAAGTTGGCGCCGGAAGAAAGGGGACTCAAGTCAAGTTGAAGGGAGTAAACAAAAAAAAATTAATAAAAGAAAAAGGAAAGGAAAGGAAAAGGCTGCAGGACGTTTCTCTCTCTCACCCGTCTCTCTTGCACCCCTCTCTCTCTTCATCATCTGTCACCGATACCCTCTGCTCGCCATAACCCAAACGGCCAAACCCGGTGACGTCACTTCATCCTCCATGCAGGGCCGTTCCTGACATTTTTTAGGCCCGGGGCGAATGAACAAATAAGGGCCAAAAAAAATTGATAATAACCAAATATGAGTACCTATAATATAAATTTCATACTTCAAAAGACACGTTTAATTGCATTTAACAAAAATTAGTGTGTTTTTGTTACAGATCTCAAAAATATATCGAATTTCAAATAAAAATTTCCATCAACCTGCAAAGCCTTCCATCATCTTGAAATTATCTTGTATGTTGCAATGTCATCACATATCCAATTATCCCCAAATTGAATGGTTTATGGTTAAAACTTAAAAATTGAATAGATTAATACTGGAATTGGAATTTGGAAATAAGGAAATTATTACAATATTACCTTAATAGTTTCAAAGAAATCAAACAAATCAAGAATCAAAATCGAAACAAACAAATTACAAATAACAAATTTACAAATTACAAAAATTACGTACCTGAAAAACAACGAGTGAACGAGACGACTGAAGACTGAACTACGAACTCTGAACTCTGAAGTGAACTGAATCTGAGAAGACAAGACTGAGATTCTGTTCTGATTTTTGAATGCCGAACAGCCGAAGTAGCCGAACGGGTTGAGCGGCTTGACCCGTAACAAACAGCCGTTGCCCGTTGTCCTTGTCTGTTCCGTTGAGTCGTTGACTAGAGGGAGAAATGGAGAATTAGGGTCTAGCCGTCTAGGGAAAGAGAGAGACTGAGAGAGTGAGAGTCTGAGAGCGTTACCATTTTGATGGTTGAGCCCTTGAGGCTTGAGCGGCTTCGATCTCGGATCTTCACGCCATCATCAAGATTCAAGATCCTCAAGGAGCGGTCCGAGCGGAAGGGTCGAGCCGTCGAGGGCGACAGGGCGAGACGGCGAGTGGGCGAGTGCGGCTGAACTGAACTGCCAGAACTGAATGTCTCTGAATTTGGAATTGGAAATTGGAATTGCGCCTAATTGCCTATTACCGAATTGGGTTTGGGTCTCTGACTTCTCGGCCGAGCTTCACAAATCACGCTGTTAATCACTTTCCCAAAACAAATCGTGGGATTCTGTTCACCGTTCACGCCTGGGCCGCCTGGCGACCTGGCCCATAAGCCCATTCCCCAAAATTAATTAAATGCTATATATATATATATATATACAATGGATATGGAATAAACTTTTTGGGCCCCTAAATTGTGAAGGCCCAGGGCGGTTGCCCCTCATGCCTAGGCCCAGGGCCGGCCCTGCCTCCATGGCGGCCACCCATCCTCTTCAACTGCTCCATCCTCCATCCACACCCAGCAGCCCCGTCTCCGGCCAAATCGGCCCCAAAGAAATCTGCCATCCTTCATCTCCTTCTTCTCCGGTGATTTCCCAGCCGCCATTCTCCATCACTCAACCCCAAAAACCGCCATAAATCCCTCCTCCAACCAGTTCATCTCCGGCGAATCTCCATGGCATCGCCATATCCCATACCTTCGCCCTCCAATCCAACCACCCACCGGCAGTCTACTGCTTCAATCCTCCACACCGCAAGCTTCCCCGTTCTTTCTCAAATCGCCGGCGCCCCTCCATCTCTGCTACCCTCCTTCTCCGGCGAATCAACCTCTATGTTGCTGTCTTCATCCACCACCTCCATCTCCTTTGCTCAAACCTGGGTGAGTCTCCAAAACCCGATCTTCAGACTCGCGATCTCCCTCCTATTTCTTCCCTCTGTTCGATTCCGGCCAAAGCAGTCCAGCCGTCGATTTCAATTGTCATCCCAAGCGATCCTGTATCCACACCCAGCTTCTCCAAACCAGCCGGGTCATCCACAGTCAAGTCACCGGGCGGCCACTGTTTCTTCTTCTCAGTTCAAGTAGCTCAGCCGTCTTCCGGTGTCAACCACAAATCCAGCCACAACTCCGGCCCCTAGTTACCAATCTCCCTCCTCTATCTCTCAACCCCAACCTTCATCTTCATCCACCGAAGCCGCCATCCCCCAGTTCGCCGGCTCCAGCTTCAAGGCAAACACCAACGAGCCTGCTCCAATTTCTATTCCGGCTGAAGCTTCGTAATTCGGCCAAGCCTCATTCAAACTGATCACTCCGACTTCTACCCTTCGTGAAATATCAAAATAAAAAAAATCAAGTGTAAAGCTGGTTATGAACTCCCCCTCGTGATTTCAACTGAAATCTTTCTAATCTTTTCATATATTATTGATGTCTCCAGATTTGTTGCCCTTATGCATTTCATGCTACTGCCCAGTCAACTGTTGGAAGAATTGTAAATTTTCATTTACTGTTACCTTAATTTAAACTTATTCTGAAACTCATTTCAATCTGAAAAATTGTGTCAGCATTGATGATAGACAATAATTTATTGCTAATTGTTGAAGTTGTGCCGTTTATGATCTGAAATTAGCACCCATTTTATTCACAGTTTGGTTGGGGAAAATTTGGAAATCGATACAGAAAGATAATCGGCTTGGATGAAAATTTAATTTCTCTATTCTAGTACATCATATAATTTTGAATGTAACAACTTGAATTGGGAGATGATATTTTTGGCTTAGAATATAATTGTTTTATAATTAGTCGGAAATATGCATTCCTTTCGAATTATGTTTCAGTCAAACTATTCGTCAAAGTATTATGTTTTTGCAATTGGATAATTTTACGATGGAATTATGTCAATAAATATATTCTGGTTATACTTGTATCAATTGGTGACATTGTCAAATTGCATTGTGGTCGAGGGTTTGTTCTAGAAATTTAATCTTGGGAGATTAAATTTTGATTATGAAATTGTTTAAGTCGGTTGGAAGTGTAGTTTCGTGTTGCCCATTTAAAAAAAATAATTAAAAAAATAAAAAAATAAAAATTGGTTGGATAATTTTTGTGTTGACCTAAGGTGATGTTTGACTAGTGTCTAAGCCCAATATTATGACAATATTGTCTCCCCCATGTCTATATTTTATTCACATTGAGGACAATGTGAAATTTAAGTTTGGGGGGGCGAATAACCTTGCGCCTAAATGATTATATTTTTTGAGAAAAGCCATTTTACCTGTTTTTAGTTAATTTAGTTTTTTTTTTTTTGTTTTATTTAGTTTAAGAAGTTAGTTTATTTTAGTTTGTTTAAAAAAAATTAATTAAAATTTCAAAAAAAATTATGAGTCTATGATTTTGGTATGATTACTTCTGCCAATTATAACATGTTTGTTAATAGCAATGCATATAAACTTGTATGTGAGTCTTAGCTTGGTCTAGTTGATGGAACTTTATATCTCCAAATTTTTTTAGCACAAAAATACCATGACTTGATTTATTAAAGAATTTGGATATTTTCATCGAGTTTATAGTGTACATTTCATTCCTTTGGACCTTGCTAATTTTTGTGGTCATGAACATTTTAAACAGCCATCATTACATGATTGTTGCATTATATTTGTGACTTAGGGTTGATTGCATGATAAGTTAGATTTGTTAGACTTTTTTTGCTAATATATCTCAAGCACACTTTCGAACCGTGAGTGTATTTAAGTCTTGATTTTCCCTATCTCTTTTCTACCGAATGCTTATGTGAAATACTTGTGGAGCTCGTTTTTAAAACTTCGAGTTAGGGAATGATTTGAAACTTTGTTGAATTTCTGTGAAAACGAAGCATAAGCATTGTGGCAGTTAGGATATGATTTAGGCCATCTTTGGAACGTTTGAGCCTTTTTTATCTCACCATCCCTATTCTATATTAATCCCTAGTGTCCCCTTTGAGCTTTATTAAAAAGAATGGCGTGTGCTACGCACACATCGACCCCCATTCGACATCGTTTCTATTACCCACATTAACTTAACCCTTAAGCCTATACCCTTTATTGTTACCCCTCACCTTGGCCTTACATTACAAGCTTAATAAAGTCATATTGATCTAATTGCCACATTTGTTTGTGTTAGTTGACATGGTTTGGAAGCATAGTTGATTTGACCATTGTTTTGAATTATATACACATCTTCATATAGCTCACCGTATTTGCATAATCTCAGCTATTATAAGTAATTGAGACTTGAGAGCATTGTATTTCATACATAGTTAGTGCATGTGATGGATGTATAAGCATTTGAATTCTAGCATGATCTCTCTTCGTGTTGTTAACCGGGTATTGATGGTATGTTCATGTTTTGTGATGCACGCGTTTTTATTTTAAATATTTTGAGAATGAATGTTGTGCTTAGCTTGATAAAACTTTCTAAGTTTGGAGATAGTCAATTAATGGTTTTCACACACACACGGAGATGTACAAGTGATATTGATGATGATTGAGTGAAAGCCTAGACTTGTGGCTATGTGTTGTTATTTATCATTCCTTGAGGCATTATGTGGTGCCATGCCGATGCTTTGACTTGTTAAAGAAAAAAAATATTTTATTTGCTTTAGTTTAGTTTAGTTTTTTTATTTTACTCGAGGACGAGCAAAAGTTTAAGTTTGGGGGTATTTGATAACTGTATTTTATACGCAGTTATTGGGTATTATCCGACTTAAATTATGTTATTTCTCGAGGTTTTTGTTGTCTAATATGTGTTTTAGTGTTGTTTTATAGTTTCAGGGACTTTTGGAATAATTGTGCAAAATATAGGCACTTTTTGCTAAATTGAAGAACTTCAGGGACCAAACTGCAAAAGCTGAAAACTTGAAGTGTAAAAGCTGATAATTCAGAAATTCCAGCACAAAATCAGCCGCCTATTTTGAGAGTTCTAATTGCCTTGGGAAACGTGAAGTCCTAGTTTAATTCTTTTTAGTGTTTTAATTATAATGTATCTCCATTTCCTCCTTGTTGTAGGATTAATTAGGTATAAATAAATCCCTTTAGTTAGGAAAAAAAGGGAGAGAAGTTCTGTATTATTTTTCTTTGTCTATGAAGAAAGATTCTCCAAGAATGGTTCAAGGTTTTGTATTTTCAATTATGGAGAGCTAACTCCATAATCTAGGAATTGGAGGTAACTTGTATCAAATCTATTGTTTTATATTAATTCTTATTCATTTAATTCTTGTTGATTGTGGTGTTTATCAATCCCTCTATTATTTCGCTTTGAACAAATGAATGTAATCGCAAATAATAAAGACCTAGAGGTGCGGATAACTGAATGACCAATGTGCATATGTCGTATACTGGCTCACCATCACAATAAATTGGACCTATCGATGCACGAGAGTGATAAGTTAGGACCAGGTTCATACATGATCTAGGTGACAGATAGATCATAATCTAGGTGACAGCTAGATTACATGTTCTTGTGCTTAGGATATAGAATGGATGAATTTTGCGGGGATGGAGGTTGAACCAATTGTTCAACAGTCTATATCTATCTTTTGTGAACGAACCCAAGAAATTGAATGATAATTATTTTGAATTAAACAATATATTAGATACAAGTGAATCCTAATTCCTAGGCGATTTACAAATCTTTGATTTATCTCATATATAATGCTTTGATTACTTAGGTTATTTTATTGCTTTCTAGTTAATTTAATTTATAAAAACAAAAAAAAAACCCCCATTAGTTATTAACTGTTTATTTTAATAGATTAGTTAAATTTACTATAATCAAATCCAAATCTCTGTGGTTCGACCCTTGCTTCCAATACTATTCTATAATAGTCTTGTTCACTTGCAAGGAAAAAGATTAATTAAAACATCGAACCATGGACAATGAACAGCACATGGAGATGATCGGATACATGATTTGATCTTCAATACTTGTATTTACACAATCTAACTATGTTATACAATCTAAAAACTACCTAAAATCTACCTAAGACTGCTTCCAGCTGTCTCTCTCTATCTTGATCTCGGCATCTAACTTCAATATATACTTGGGAGTTGTAATCCAATCGAATCACTGTGTGAAAATCCGAAAATAGCGCATTCTGACCACCTTGCGGTCGCAAGGTGTTGAGTACCTTGCGTCCGCAAGGTCTCCAGTGTGTCTGGCCTTTGGTTGTTTGACTTCTCCCCGTACTGCCTACCTTGCGGTTGTAAGGTCTGATGTACCTTGCGTCCGCAAGGTCTTCAGATCTGACAATCTTCACTTTTTCTTCATTTTCCCTCTTTTGGCCCTTCTTGGAATTTGCACTTAAAACCCTGGAGTTTGGCATATTTTCACTAATAACCTGAAACTTACAAAACTCTCTGAGAACATATATTAGTAGCCAAAAGCCTCGTGAAATAACATAATTTAAGTCATAGAAGCATATAAAATCGACGTATAAAATACTTCGATCAATCACCAACCTGAAACTTTAAGTCCCGTCTCAGGTTGTCTGCGTAGCTTTTTGTCTACTACGGTGTAAGCAACTGTCTCTAATCGGTTTAACGCTCTCGGTATTTGTTGTACCATCTCGAACCCCATAGCTTAGCTTCACCAACTTCATCCCAGCAAATCGGTGAACGACACTTACGCCCATATAAAGCTTCATACGGCGCCATCTCAATACTGGTCTGGTAACTGTTATTATACGCGAATTCGACTAACGGCAAATGAGAATCCCAACTACCTTTGAAATCCATGGCACAAGCACATAGAAAATCCTCTAATACCTTAATTAATCTCTCAAACTGACCATCAGACTGTGGGTGAAAAGTCGTACTAAAGTTCAACTTCGTCCCCAAAGCCTCCTGCAAAGCATGCCAAAATCTAGAAGTAAACCTGGGATCTCTATCTGATACAATGTTCACCGGAACACCATGTAATCTCACGATATCTACGAACATACAATCGCCAAGCCCGACTCAAACTATAAGTCATCGCAATAGGAATAAAATGTGAAGATTTAGTCAATCTATCCACAACAACCCATACTGCATCAAAACCTCGACGAGTACGTGGCAATCCCGTCACGAAATCCATGGTGATATGCTCCCATTTCCACTCTGGTATCTCAAGTGGCTGTAATAAACCGGCAGGTCTCTGGTGTTCAGCCTTCACCTGTTGACATGTCAAGCATCTAGATACATACTCTGCGATCTCTCTCTTCATTCCATTCCACCAAAACTGTCTCTTCAAATCCCTATACATTTTGGTACTCCGTGGATGTATAGTGTACTTGGTCTTGTGAGCCTCATCAAGAACCATACGCTTAACTCCATCGGTAGCAGGAACGCAAACTCTACCTCGAAAAGTCAAAATCCCATCAGTGTTCATAGCAAACTCCGGTGTCTTACCATCACCCAATCCGTCAATAATCTTCCTCAATTCAGGATCAGTAGCCTGAGCTTCCTTAATCAACCCAAACAAAGCAGGCGTAGCACGTACACTATCAAAGATAACACTATGCTCACTAATAAATGGCCCGGACTCCATTCGCGGACATCCTCGAGCATCTTCCACTCTCTCATCATCAAGCAAGACATATACACTTTCCTACTCAAGGCATCAGCAACAACGTTAGCCTTCCCTGGATGATACAAGATAGTACAATCGTGGTCTTTAAGCTTCTCCATCCATCGCCTCTGTCGCATGTTCAACTCTTTCTGCGAGAAGAGATACTTCAAACTCTTGTGATGAGTGAATATCTCGAACTTAGCTCCATAAAGATAATGCTTCCACTTATGAAGTGCAAATATGATGGCGAACTCGAGATCATGCGTCGGATAATTACGCTCATGAGGTGATAGCTTCCTCAAGCATAGGCAATGACTCTCCCCGTGCATAAAGTGCACTTGACCCAAGCCTTCTAATGAAGCATCGCTATAGATAACAAAGTTCTCCGAACCACTAGGCAATGCTAAGATAGGAGCTGTAGTCAACCTTCTCTTCAATTCCTAAAAAGCCTCGCACATAACTCCATAAAAAAGAATTCTTACGTGTCGGTTTAGTCATCGGGTAGCGATCTTGAAAACCCCTCGATAAACCTACGGTAATAACCTGCCAAGCCCAAGAAACTACGGACTTCGGTCACCGTACTAGGCGTCTTCCACTTAGTAATCGCCTCAACCTTGGATGGATCCACAACTATACCATCAGTAGACACCGAGTGTCCTAGAAAAGCAACCCGTTCCATCCAGAAAGCACACTTACTGAATTTCGCGTACAGTTTCTTCTCACGCAAGATCGAAAGAACCTCTCTCAAGTGAATCTCATGCTCCTCTCGTGACTTCGAGTACACGAGGATATCATCAATAAACACAACCACAAAGCAATCAAGATATTCGCGAAACACCTTATTCATTAAATCCATAAAGACTGCAGGTGCGTTTGTCAAACCAAGCGGCATAACCACGAACTCATAATGGTCATAAGTGTCGAAAATGTCTTTGGAACATCCTCGAACTCTCAACTGATAATAGCCACTCCTCAAGTCAAACTTGGAATAAACTACTGAACCTCGAAGTTGATCAAAGAGATCATCAATATGTGGCAAAGGGATATCGATTCTTGATAGTAACCTGGTTCAACTGTCGATAGTCTATACAAAGCCATAAACTACCATCCTTCTTCCTTACAAATAACACCGGTGCACCCCACAGAGACACACTCGGTTTAATGAACTCTCTATCTAGAAGTTCTTGCAACTGCTCTTTCAACTCTCGCAACTCCCATTGTAGCCATTACGTAAGGCGCTCTAGATATAGCGAAGTCCTGCAAAAGCTCAATGCAAAACTCCAACTCTCGGTCGGGAGGCAAAGCATAGTCGGTAGAAAAGACATCTGGAAATTCACTAACTACCGGAACATCTTCTAATTTAGCAGTCAAGACACTAGTATCAAGCACACAAGCTAAATACCCCGTGCAACGCCGAGATAAGAGTTGTCTAGCACGTAAAGCAGAAATAACATGAATACCATTCATAGCATGATCACCCATAAACACGAAATAACATGAATAGCATTCATAGCATCTTCTTTCTTATTGTTAAAGAAGCTGATTATTCACAAGTATTTACTTTTGATTCTTTTTTTTTTCTTTTTTTTAGCATGCTGCAATTTTAAAATTTATGAAGCACAATGTATGCAACATGTTTATTATCTATTCTTGCTTATTTATTAAAAGACTGTACAGAGAATAAAAATAAGGACAGGGGACTTACCTTTTCTCTTTTTCTTCCCTCTTTTTTTTTCAGATCCGCAGGAAATTCACGAGAGTGCGGGCAACATGTGCTAACGTCGCTGAGATTTACGCCATGTTGCCCGAGGCGGCGTAGCTATTGGTGGAGGCTCCGGCCTTGGTGTCTTTATGCATTCTTTCACCCATTTTACCAGCTACTTGCCCATCTTCGATGCGCTCAGGGATTTCTGGTGGGACACCACACATACCTTTCACTTCAGTTGGGGGGAGGCGACCATGACCCTGTGTGATTTTACCACGATCACGGGCATTCCTACCAGCATAGGGGAGACCCTGACTCCTAATTTCACTCTCCGTTGGCATAGGGAGGAGGTAGTGGACCTCCTGGGTTTTGAGCCAGAATTTAAATCGACGGATGAGATTCTTATCGGTAGCGTTCGGGCGGCTTCTCGGCAATCGGCTTTGCATCTTGGCGGGTCTTGGCCGATGATGTAGGCTGTGACTCGAGTGGCAAGAGCGTTCCTATTTTTCTTTCTTGACACGTCGCTCTTTGCCAACTCCTCTACCTCCCTGAGGGTTTCCGTCCTGGCTTGTCTGGCAGATTTTGATTGGATCCCTTTATATGACTGGGGACAGGCAGGCTTGGCTGAGTTATATGCTTCTATGGACAGGGCCTGCTGGAATGACTCGTCGACTCTGAATGGGTTTGCCCCGGCGTGGGAGGTACATGCCTTTTCCTGCTTTTCTTTTTCTCTCTTTTTTTTTTAATGTATACCTCTCTCTATTTTTATATATATTTTCCAGCATATACTTTTCTTTTGCTCTTTTTTTTGATAACATATATATATATATATATATATATATATATATATATATATATATTATTTTTTATTTTTTTATTTTTTATTTTTTTGCAGGTCTGGGCCTTCTCATTTTTCACATTTTCGCTGGGTCCTCTCATTCGGCGAGTTTATCAGCCTTCATACTTGTCCCAATATGTTGATGGTAACAGGGTTGATCCGACTAAGGATGGTGGTTGCAAGGATAGGAAAGAGTCTTTGGAGCGGATTGTTAGCTCGAGTCTGACGGTACAGTGCACTTCCTTCCTTGGGAGATGCGGAGGGCCATTATCTTTGTTACTTTGATGCTCGGCCGTGTCGGATCGATGGTTTCCATTATGGTGGATTCTTTATATATGGGCGAGTGGGTGAACCGTCAGCATCAGTCTATTTTAGCAGCTCCAGTGGTGCCTCCTCAGCCTCCTTTCTGGGTGATAGAGCCGTCGGCGCGGCAATTATCGATATCGCGAAATACCCATACGGGCAGTTATCGGTGATGGCGTATGATGATTTCACGAGATTAGAGTTGCATCCCCCTTTTCACGCTCTGTCGCGCCCGAGGCGGCATTCGATGCTTCCGCGGGCGAGGCCGTCTTCTTCTTCTCGGCGAGAACGATGTTCAAGAGCTGATGATATCTTCTCACTTTCCGATGAGTGGGGTGATGGCATGGTAGAGCAGGTTCTTCCTGATGTCGAGATTCGGAGGGCGTCGTGTCCGGGCAGAGCTCGTTCGGTAGACACGTTTACCTTTATTGTCTCTCTTTTACATTATTTTTATTTTATATACATTTTTTTATACATCTATACACTTATATTATTTTTTTGTTATTATTATTGTTTTTTTATAGGCTAACATATTTCTCTTTTTTTACTTCTTTTTTTGGGTGAGCGTGTCCACTTAGAAGAAGCTCTGCGGGGCTTTTTCGGTCGGCAAGCTTTATCGAAACTTGTTGATGAGTTTTCTTGCGGGGAGCGGCCTGTGGCGGCCAAGCGTCGAGATGATGATGATGACGATGATGATGATGATGATGATGATGTCGGGTCGAGCCGCGGCCGGGGCAGAGGTCAGGGGTACAGAATCGGTGGCACAACGGGTCCCAGGGTCATGGGTGGTGGCCTTAACAGGAGTTAGTCATCCCGAGCACATTAGCTTCGGATTCCTGCGAATATTAGTATATATCTTTTCTCCTTTTTTTATATTTTTTTTTTGTAAAAGAAACTTGTACAAACATTATGGTATAATGAAATATAATGTATATGATGCAATATATTACACATGCAAAAATAAATTCACAAAGAAAATAAAGCTATACTAGACATCTAAGAAGTAATGGCACGATGTACTTCAAGAAAGGAAGTTTATGAGAATACACCTTTGGATCGGAGTGGGCTTTTCAGGTGACTTTGGAACAGGAAAATGGTCGCATCCCTTATTATTTCGGTGCCCTGTGGCTATTGAGCCCGTGCTCGTAGCCACCTTTCATAGCTTCTCTTTCTTTCTCGCAATCGATCACGGGAGCAGTGTCGGATCATTAAACGGGATACGGCGAAATTTCACACGCAGGTGGAGTCACTGGCGCGACCATATGAGGTATGGCGCGGCGCGAGGGGCTTCTTTGGTGGCGCCATACATTCCTCTTTGCGCCCCTTGTTCATTCACATTTACGCCTTTGTGCCTTGGCTGTCCATTTTCTCAATTCTCGTATAAATTCAGACGGAAACCAGCCTGATCTTTCACCAATTCACTTCGCCTCTTTTCTTTTAACATTCACCAGCTTCTTCCTGTCTTGCCATCGCTCTTCTTAGCCACATAAAATTTCTTGCATCTCTCTTTATAAATGGCCGCACGCATTCCTACGGCTCTTGAAATCGAGATTTACGAGAATGCCCTAGATTTTTGGATCATTTCCTTGCGATCTGACGAGAGGGGCTGGTTTGATCATCTTTTTGGGTTCAGGTGCCTTACGTCACAGCGAGAATGTCATTATAAATTGGGACATGTTGAGGGGAGCCGCCGGGTTTTGACTCCTCACGACCACTTATTTAACCGGCATGAATGAGATGTGTCCTACTTTTGAGGAGTTACAGCGATCTTGGGGTGGCACCTACTCGTCGATGCGGTGCGCCTACGGAAAGGCGTTCATATATGGCTATCAGGGAGCTTTTTAATTCTACCCTGATGCTACTCGGGTTTCTTCAATGGGGAAACTTTTAATTTAATGGTTCTTCTGGAAGCCTTCACGAGAATCGAGGGGAAGATGATGTGGACTATCTGCGGTGTAGAATTTGTGGCTCTTTTCTCGTTTGGTAGGGAGATGCTTGATAGTAGGTCTACCCGGATTTGTCGATGCGTAGGTCGTTGACTGTCATTACA